>JAKJJM010177896.1:0-13242 GCA_021901965.1 Pipa carvalhoi
GGGAACCTTTTCATGGAAAACTGGCTGGTACATGGTCACTCACACATTTCCTGGTGCAGGAGTTTTGCATTGCAGTGTATTAAATCATCCAGCTTCAGATGGAACAACTACTGGGGTGAAATGCTTTTTACTATGGTATAGTACTGCATATGTAAAGATGTAATCTGACTATAGTTCCCCTTTAATAACACAAGCTAATGAACTAACAGTTGATGTTACTGCGCTTATTACCCTCCTATCTGTGTATGGAAGGCTCCCTTCTGTTTAGATTGTAAGTTCTCTGGGGCAGGGACATCCATCCTCTTGTTTCAGTCATGGTCTGTCACTTAGAGAGATGTCTTCATGATTTTATGCTTTTCTTCACTTGTTCTATGTTAAGCACTTTCCCATGTCTGTATTGTGTTGTTGAATTGTACAGTGCTGTGTAACCTAGTGGTGCTTTATAACTAAAATACACATACATACATATAGTAAACATCCACTTAGTAGCAGAACTTAAGATCCCCAGTACCTGGTAGAGGATTTGCACCCCCCAAATAAATAAAGATGACTTAAGGCGCACAGATGCTGTTGGGCTAGAGAAAGATCAAGCAGTTACAGCAGGCGGGACCCCTGGGGTCTTGGACCTGGTCACAACCCCAGCTGCTGAGGCCCCTATTGTTATACCCTTCCACCTTGAAATTAAAAGTGTCAAATGTTGTTGACAGTTTGCAAATGGTCTTTCTTTTCTGAAGGTTTGGTTTGAGATTTTTGAGTTTTTCTGATTCATCTGACTTTGTTTTAAGTTCATGTTTTTAGTTTCTGGAGTTCAATGACCCCAAACAGCCAGAATATAAAAGCAAATACTCTTTTATTTATGTATCTTTCTGTTCAGAGCCTTTACTATTGCTGTTCCAGTCTGGGAAAACTCGGTGCCTGGTTGCTAGCTTAACAGAACCTAGCAACTATTACCACTGTATGCTTTATCATTAGTGAGAATAGAAATGTTACATTTAATAAAATGATCTGTTATTCTCTATTGTTGATTGAATTTCTTTGTTAACCACTGAGCCACCGCACTGCCGAGTACAGCATTTTTTACTGTTTAGCTAAATCACCAATGTCCTCATGTAATGTCATGGATGATATAGGTATTGGTTAACTTGGTCTCAAAAACTAAATGCAGAAACTATTCAAAAAATGTTTTTTTGTAAATCGGGTTCCCCTTTTGTAACATAACATTTTTTTTTAAAGATCAGAAACTACTGACAAAACCTCTAGAGCAGTGGTTCTCAACCTGTGGGTCGGGACCCATCGGAAATATAGGGTTTGAATGGGGTCGCCCAATAACAATTAATGAATGGGGGTCACCAAATCACAGGGAATTGTAAAGGGTCACAGCAATAAAAAGGTTGAGAACCACTGCTCTAGAGAAAATAAAAATACCCCAATGCGCTTGTGCAACAATGGGTAGTTTGATAAAGCAATTATTGAGCCTTGTGTGCATGCATTCCACAAGAAGAACTGTTTGAAGTGTCTTTTATTAAATTGTTTCCATAATTTGCTTTACTTTGTATTGCATACAGCTTGTAATTTATTAATAAGTATTGTAGTAACTATAAAGCTAAAATTGTAATGTATTATCTAAGCGTTTATTCACAGCCAACAAACTACATCAAAAATCATTTTTTTCCACTTTTTTCATATTTTTTTCATTCAGCAAAATACAGAAATTTTAGGATGTGGTTCATTCCTCACAGCTTGGAAAGCAGGCTTGAAGACGAAAGCTTAATAAAGGTTTGATAAATGAAATGCAATTATGAAGTTTCTTTTGTTCTTGCTTATAGGACAACTTGTTGTTAATCTACGTTCTGCCACACAGATGTATGTGTATTAATCATTTGCAACAAAAAGCTTTTAACTATGACCAAAAATGACATGAAGCAAAGGGGAAAAAAATGAAAGCTTTGATGAAAGGTCACTTCTGTGTTTTTCAATCATCTGCTATATTGATGTTATATTATTCAAGGAAAGATATTTTACTTCCAACGTTTAACCTTGTGCTTTATTTAAAATATGTGAGAAGTTGGGTTAATTGTTAACTAAATCACTTGTGTAAACCTGCATGTGTATAGTGAGACAAAATAGAATTTTCTATTAGCAATGACATCTTTGTCTCAGATCCGAATGTTCTGTATGTATAATATTCAATGTTAAAATTATTAAAGGACAAATATCATTTGAAGATTTTTTTCCCAATTCATTCTCTGCATAAGGTTAGCTGTGGGTGATCCTAATAGGGGTGGAAGGGAGGTAAGATTGCAGTGTATAGGTCTGGACAGGATACAGATAATGCAGATCAAACCTATGACATCTGTAGGTAATATCTGTGAGGAAATATGTTCACCAGGGACCGTAATGTTTAGGTAGATCTTGTTATAAATATTAGAGACTTGTGTTTTATTGCTTCCTGCCCTTTTCATTACTTTTTAGAGTTTTAGAGCAAACCAATACTTTTCCACATACATCTACTGACATTCTATAAAAGTCCAGAGGAACTCATACCCTTAGCTGCTTTTTTTTCTCACATTGGAATAGGGGAGTCATTAATAAGAAGCAAGAATCCCAAAGTTACTAAAGCCTCCTACTAGGTTTGTTAGGAAGCGATCTTCCCTTCTATCTTGTGTTGAGGGACAAGGAGCTCAATATTGCCTGGGGGATTGTCATGCATTGACACATCCTGTAGCCCCAAAACCCATGATATAGCATTTGTTTTAATAAAAAAACTCTATCCAAGAACATTCATTTACTTACTTTTAGGTATTGTGGGAAAAAAATGAAAACCGTTAATCTCACAAACTCTCACACCTTACATTTGTTGAGGTGGTAGGTTCCAACAAATAAATAGTAAGGGGCATACTTATTAAATGACCATTTTCACCTTCAAAAAATTGCACCCAATCTTGTCACAAAATAAAAATGATCTTTTCATTTTGTAAAAAAAAAATTGTCGACCAATAAGGTTTGTCGACAAAAGTAGCCATACTGGGAAATGGGTGAAAAGATGGAAACAATTGAGTTTGTAGTAGCAAACATTGATAACTATATGTTCTATAATGTCATCATTTTCAAGTTAACAGTTACTTCACATTGGTTATCATTAAGAATAGTATCAAGGGTATTCTTTAGGCCCCCACCTAACTCAATGTAATTTCTCTTTAAATGTACCCAGGAGCTATTTTTCATTATGATAATTTTTAATTAAAAATTCATTGTTGCATAGATGACTTCATTTATGTCCATCTGAAGTTTATTCCCATATCAACAAATAAACTCATTTACCAGTAGCTTCATTTCCCAAGCTCTGATTCAAGGGGACATCTAAGCACTGGTCTTGATATCCTTTATCTGTTTACCCGTTATTCTTGACAGGGGCTAAATAATGCTGTCTGTTTTTATAACAGATGCCCAAACGCTGCTCTGTCTATTTTCCTTTAAGCTATTGCTTTCTGTTGTATACAGTTCTTCATGGGCTTAATGAAATATGACTCCATTGATGTAGACAGAAAAATTTAAGACCCTGATTTCAATCTATTCTATATAGTCCACTTGGGCAAAGATACAGTATAGGTCTAATAAAATGCAGCACCTGAAAATTCTCTAATAAATTGCAGCACCTGAAAATTCTCTAGCTAGGATAGGTAACAGTAGGAGGAATTTATTATAAAGGCAGCTCATCATCAAAAACAATGGTAGATGAAGTTTTAGTGCTATGAATCAAGTTTCCTGGCATGTGTCAAATGCATGGTTCCCTGTATGTAGTTTTCCCACTGTAGCTGGAGGGAGGATTCTTGTGGACTTAACTGTTCTAATATTTTTCACAACTTAGTGTATGCTAGTCTAAAGAGCATTCTTAGTCTTCTTAAGAAATGTAGAGATTCAAAAACCCAGGATAGTCCCAGCTGACTATGGGCTAGTCTTTTTAAGGAACCCTGTGGTAGACTTGATAGCAGAGGCAACTCCATGTAAAAGAAGTAGACATACTCTAGTCCCGATGATGATCCATAACTGAGGTATGTTTGAGGTCCAGATACCATTACTAAATAGATAAATGTCCTGTGGATGGTAGTAGACTGTTACTAACATGGCTACTACTACAAATACATCTGTGTACATTGTGCTAATGTATTAATCTGTTATCTTGCTTGTATGCTGGAATTAAAAATAAACATACTTTCACTTTTTATGAAAAAATCTCTAGTGCCCAATGCATCAAAAAACTAGTTTTATCTTAGGTGTATATTAATTTTAAAGGAATTACAGGTGATTGTCAGTGTTAAACTGACGCATCTTGAGTCCACCAGACAGGCTGACTGTAAGGCCCCACAGCCTACTAGCAAAAGTTGCATGTCAGTGATTTGCTGGAATTCTAGTAGAGACAAGGGGAATTTAAAAATAGGCAATCACTAACTGAGTTCTAGTAACTGATAGCGACCAATCAGCATTTAGAATTCAGTGGTATAGGAAACAAAAATAATAGAAGCCATTCTCTGCTTCAGCAACACAACATTTACTGTTTAGGTACATCACCTTGTTCACCCATTAAACTTTTAAATAAAACAGCTGTCCAAGGCAAAAGGAGTATGAAAGTCATTTCATGTGATTTCCCCCTTTGTTTCAGACATCACCTGTGTGCACACATATGTTGCTGATGAAAGAAGCTAAACATTTATTTAGCAGAATTTCATGATTTAACATGACTTTATCAGAAAAAAGAGGCACTGCACCCTTCTCTTTTAACTAAATATGCCCCAATGTATATTGCTAACCAAACTGGCAAGATATTCCTCTCATTTTGTGCAAAGTCAAAGCATGCAGTTATGCATTTGTATTCCATGTTATTCATTGTGGTGAAACATCCTATTTCCATCTGCTAAGACGAGAGCTACAAATCAAAGACAGAATTCCCACACTTAGCAAGGTTAGTGTATCAACAGGGGCAAAGTTTACCCAAGTCTAATAAATAGTAGTTAGTGACTGTTACTGGTACTCAAGGTCTGTCACTTAGGGTGACCCCCAATACACAGGGGAGCCACTGAGACCTCAGCCTGCTTTGCTGTCATTTAAGGACCAGTAACCAGTAAAAAGAATTGGATTGGATTGACAGGGTTTTTCTTACAAAGTATCAATAAAAATGTTATATTTGAATTCATAATTTGTATTATTTCAAGCTTGTATTTCTTCCTTGTGGTTACAGCCAGCCATCTTTTATCTGTTAAAAGTCCGATAACAATAAAAAATAAAAATTCCCATTTGGATTAGTATGATAAATAAACAGATAACATTTTTACAAGTTCTGTATTTTATAATTTATCTTTGAAGTTGAATTCATTAATTTTATAGCTTTTCTGTTGTTTTTTTCTTTACTGATCGCAGTCATGTTGTTAAAAAGTCCTTCTCCAATGCCATTGCTTTCTATGGTTCTTTTTAAACAGCAAAATATCTTATTTGCTAGAGACAATTTAGAATTGTTAAAAGCTCAAAATTGAAAATATAGTAACTTTAAATGCATTTGAGGCATTTTTATCTTTTGGTGTTACTGTCCTTTTAAGTAAACAAACCACAATTAGTCCTACCAGTGGAACTTTAGATAATACATATTCAGTTCATGAAGTGCCCCAGAAAGCCCAATCTGGCTGCAACCAGCACAGAGACAAAACAAACCAATAAAAATCAGGAAGTCAACATCAAACATGACATCTGTACAAGTTCTGCATAGGAATAACTACAATTCCAATGCAAATAGCAGTTTCCTTTTTCTGGTGTCTCTGGTCCTGTAACAACCTCTTTTGCCTTTAGTAGAGGTCCTTCTGTACTTGGATGTCAGGCGATGTTCATAAAGTTGTGAGGATCCCAGCAGTTATACAAGATCTGGTAACAATACAGTATGGATAACTTGTGGAAGCAGGAACATCAGGAAAATTCATATTTAGACCTGCTCAGTCTAAACAGCAATGTTTTGCAGCAAAAACAGTAGAATTAATTGGAAAAAGAAAGTGAATGTATTATGTATATGTATAATTTTATTTATAATGCACCACAAATTTACACAGCACTGTACAATTCAGCAATACAAATATAATACAGACATGGGAATAGTGCATTACACAATACAAGTGAGTAACTTACAAGCATAAAAACAGTTTAGGTGCCAGGTTATGATTCACACAAGAGGTTGGAGGTCCTTGCCCCGTAGAGCTTACAATCTAAGGAAGGCTACATACACAGATATAAGGGTAACAAGAGCTGTAACAATATGCTGGGACACTGGTCTGTAAATACATAAATAAATAAGTAAATAAAGATATATATACTGTATGTATGTGTGTATATATATATATATATATATATATATATATATATATACACACACACACACTAAAGTATAAATAGTTAATCAGTGCTAGTGCTCCATAAGGTAGGATATTAGGGATATTAGTTTGGTTTTAAAAGTGCAGAGGGAATGTTCCTGGCGAAGATAAAGGGGTATAGATTTCCAGATATATGGGGCAGAAAGAGAAAAGAGTTTAAGACGAGAAAGGGCAGTAGTGGTGTGTAGCATGTAAAGCTGGTTGCTTTGGGAGGAGCGCAGTTGACATTGAGGAATGTATGGGGATACGAGTGAGGAAATGTAGGGAGGGGCAACGGAGTGAAGTACCTTAAATGTCAACAGGAGTACACTGTAAATGATTAATTTGTTTGCAGGGAGCCAAGGAACAGAGAGAGATTGGGAGAAAGACTGTCCTTTCAGGGGAGAGAATTCTGGCAGAAGAATTTAGAATAGACTGGAGCGGAGAAAGATGGGAAGCTGGAAGGCCAGATAGAAGAACATTGCAGTAGTCCAAGTGGGATAGGGCGAGAGCATGCAAGAGGGTGTTAGCGGTGGCCTGAGGGAGAAAGGGGTGGATCTTGGCAATGTTGCAAAGGAGAAAATGACAGGTTTTAGCAGTAGTAGAGATGTACTTAGTGAAGGAAAGAGCACAGCCAAAAGTCACTCCAAGACAATGAACAGAGGTTACGGGATTGATGATCGCACCATCAACTAGAATGGAGAAGGTAGGAGTAGGTCCGGGTTGGATTGAAATAGGCAGTATTTATATCACATTTTGAGAAATAGTCAAAAACAAATTTGTTATAGGAAAAAATGAAAACTTTTAATTATTTCATTATTGAACATTTGTTGAATTAATCACTGGAAAGTTTCCTATAAAGGTTTAAAAATCCCCTTTACTGCTGATAGCATATAGTGATGATTTGAGTGATGCAGCCTTTCCAGGGTCCTTGCTGCAGCTTTCTACCAGAATGCTTACAGTCATATGCAGCTTTGCATTGTCAAGATGAACAGGACTATAGCTAATAAACACAGCTGGGTATCGCTGCAATCTGAATGCATGAACATTAGATTCTCATGTGTCTTATTGCCTATATCTGAAAAGCAGTTTTGATCAGTTCCACCTGCCATTGATCTAAAGCTGGCTACATTCTAGGAGCTTCAGATATTCTGACTCATTAGCAGAATGACCTGATCATTTCCAAATTTGTCAGTTTCCACAATAGGCTGATATCTGATCATTCAGATAATTGTCTAAATGATTGGGTCACTTGTGACCAGTGGCATAAGGTTTGCTGATAAGTACATACAGTAAATATATTCCAAAAATGGCCCTGAGCAGATTGTCCAATAAAAATCCATTTGACCATAAGGGATCTTTATTGGTACAGATGGTTAGTTTGGCACCATACATCTGCCACTCATGACTTCCGACAAACCAACGCTCTTGTGAACAACTTAAATCGTCTCTCCTTTCAATCACAGTAATAAACTGCGAAAGTGCTTTATATTGTATTTTAACCTCAGTCCATTCTTTTGAGAGATGTTTGTATTTGTTCATATTATTTTAAAATTTCCCCATAAATTCAATTTCACAGCATTAAACTGCCCTGTTTTATTTACAAGTTGTAAATCCAGATTTGTACTGTTCTATATTTTAAACTCCAAGCTGATTTGCTTACATTAACTATTTCCCCAGCAAGCATTGATGTAAAAGGATCCTGAACCCTTCCATATATTTACAAAATATTTTCCTCTGAGCTGTTTTTCTAAAAATTAATACCCCCCCCCCCAAAAAAAAAAAGTTAGTCAATTTACCAGTAGCACTGTGTTGGTCATGTGAATCAGTCACGTGACCCAAAGGAATTTGCAGAAAATCACATATACTTATCTTGTGCATCTGTTGCTCTAATTATGAGTGTTTACATAAAATCATTTTTTAATCATTTGTAATAATATAATATAAAATAATAAGACAATATTTTTAGAGAGATAATTTTGTAACATTGGTAATTGTTGTAGGAGAGTTAATGTTAAAGGTCTTTACAGGATTATATAAGTAAGTTGAGGAGGAAAAAATTTTAGCAAGAAAAATTTAAAAAACATAGCGCTAAATATTACAAGGCATGTATGGCATAATTTTATGTATATATTTTTTTTTTGCCATTTAGGTCTAATGAATAGTTCTACTTTTTACTCAACACTGTCATTGGTCACTTAGTTATAAAATGCATGTTTTACAAACAAAAAAATCTTATTTCCACAAAAGAATATAACCAAACATTCCAAAATCTTAGTCCTCTTTCAGGCTATTGCGTTTGTTGCGATTGTTGAGTGTCTGACTTCAGACCCACGACAAAATAATATCATACAACTGATGCAATTTTACTGTGATTTCTATGCAATTTGAAAGATGCATTTTTTAGTGATAGTGAACAGATATTCAAGTCACTTTCAAGTCAAATTCAAGTATTATCTGATGACTTTCCAACTCTATAACAGTAAATAGGATGTGAGTGCTGAGCCAATTAATTGAAACACAGTTATGTTTCAGCGTGCTATAGATTTGTTAGACCATGCATGTTAGATCACTTCAAATCTGCAAGTGAGATTTACATAGAGAACAATGTAATGTGGTTCCATCTAGTTGGGCTGAAAAAGTTGATTCAACTGACAATCTCCAAGCTTGATTGCATAAATGAGAGTAAAAGGAATACTGAAATGGACTTAAATTACAGAAACTTAGATATCATCTCTTAGGAGGGTATTTACGTAGACCATTTCCACCATATCTATTGGTTTCACTCTGTTTAGCTGTTAATTTCTATGTCTGTACTTTTTGATAAATATTTGTTGACTTTGTAGTGTTTTTCCATTAGGTTCACCTTTGATATCTTTTTTCATGGGAAATCTTTTTGGACTGCGGCTAAATGACAAGACCTTCTCCATAGGGATTAATGGTTGATGAATCTGTACCAATTTTGACCACTTTTTTATCGGCCCCTACAAATCAGTGGAATTGAAAAGCACAGCAAAATGAAAAAATAGTGCTGAAAATCATTGAAACGAATCAAAAAGCTCAAAATTATAATTTCCCCCAGCATATCTCTAAATAGCATGTTTTGTCTCCTTATTTGCCAGTGGTGGCGAACCTATGGCATGTGTGCCAGAAAGAGCACTCCGAGCCGTGTGTGTGGGCACACGCGAAAAGGTTTGCCACCACTGATATATTCTGTTGCATATGTCTATTCAGAAACCCATGTCAAATACAGGTAGTTATGTTATACCACTAAAATCCTATAGCAGAATATTAGGCTGCCCTAAGCACTTTACTTTCTTGCATCATCTGCTATAGTAAACCACCTGGAACAGCTCCCCATTCACTTTTAATGTACCAGCAAGGGGAACACAGGAAGTTTTGAGCAGGAAACTGCAGTAAACTTTCATAAGCTGCAAGTTGTCCACTCACGGTTAGAATGAGGAACTATACTAAGCTGTTTGCTGCAGTAGAAAATACCCAGCAGCAAACCTCCTGGTCTAGCATAACTCTTAGAAGACTTCTCTGTCAAAATAATGGTGCTGCATAGTGATAGATTTTGTTTTGCAAAAAAGCAAAGTTTAGTTCCTGCAGAAATGGAATATGTGATAAATTAGTTTTACAGTATAAACAAAATAGCTGAGGTACACATCATTTTAATCGAAGGAGTCCTTCTATCTATATATGTGTAGTGCTAGCAGCAGGCAGTATTACACTGAAAGGTAATAAAATCAAGTCTGTACACGAGCACAGCAAATAAAGAATTGTCCATTTAAAGTGACCCTAATTCATTTTCCTGTTATGCATTGTTACAAAGTAAAGTTTCTACAAACACATGTACAGCAAGTAAAATAGAGGCATAATACTTTTAATTATTTAGCATTGGCTAATCAAAGTGTTCAGAATAACCCTTTCATTATGTTTTCTAAGGGTCCCAAGTACGTAACTTGGATAGATGAACAGATATCCGAGGCTCTGCAGTTAGACCAACTGTTTGCTGGAAGCCCATGCATAGTGTTAATGATAATAGCGTTGTCATTTTTTTAGGAATATTTAGTAATATACAGTATTTGGCTAAACAATTCAGTATCCAATTAGAAAGTTTCACATTTGGCATCTGACCAAATCAAGCAACCTTGAAAGAAAGCTTCTAGATCAGCGGTTCTCAACCTGTGGGTCGCGACCGCTTTTGGGGTCGAACAACCGGCTCACAGGGGTTGCGAACCGCTGCAGAGTGCAGCAACGTCATCACGTGATGCGCGTACGTGATGACGTTGAGGCTGAATGTCATTACGTGACCGGGCACACCCCTGCGATGACATCATCGCGGGGGTCGCGGTGCCAAAAAGGTTGAGAACCGCTGTTCTAGATGATAAAGAGTGTTATTAATACTTATGGTTTCCTTTTGGGCCTGTTTTCTGATTGATAAGTAATTTGGGTGAAGAGATATGCATCACTATTTATGCTAAATTTTTGTAGTAAAAAGGACAGTTGTAGAATATGATGCTTTATACATGTCAAGTGCCTTTTGTTTGCCATAACTGTGGGGATTAAGGGGGTTATTCTCTAAAGTCAGAATTGGCGTGTAAAGATGTGAATTTGCCAACTAAACACAGTCGCTATAGACTGTTACTGTCGCAGTCACAACTTTATAATGAGAATATTGTCACAGTCACAACTTTACCAATGAAATGTTGTCAAAGCCATAACTTTAAAAAATTGTCATGGTCGCGACTTTATAATGGGAGAATTATCGCAGTCGCAGGTTTTCTATGGGAATCTGCTGTTTAAGAATTTGACAGTTGAATTCTCACTTTACAGAATAACCCCTTAAATATCCACATTTCAGTTTGTTTAGACTTATTGTTTTGTGTTGTTACTTGAAAGTGAATTAACTTCAAAAACTGGATTTGCATTTTTGTGGGTAATAGAGGTGATTACATATGCTAGACATGGTTTTATGTTTACACTATGCATGGGCTTCCAGCAAACCTAAAGGACTATTTTTTTCTTAGTTGGCATCAACTATATGTATTTATACCCTAGCTCCGCCTCCAGTGATGTCAGGGAACACCCTCTGTGACAGACTGTGCCCTCTTTTCAGTTACAGAATGAAGAATATCACAAATATGGCTAGAGTTGACACCTGGGCATTGATGTTAGATTTGCTAGAGGAAGGAAAATATCAGGGGCTCTGCACCAAGACAACAGGAGAAACAATTTCAAAACAATATTTTAGAAAAGGGAAAAAACCTGGAATAGGAATATAATAATGCAAGTATTTTTTATGGAAAACCACAAGGGAATTGGCAAATTTTTGTTTCTTTAGTAAATACTAATCTACTGAACTCTTAGGGCGAAATTTATTAAATGCGGAAATACCGCCCATATTCGATATCGCGATATTGAACACTAACTTTCTGTCGATGATTATCGATTTCCACAAAATCTGATATCTCTTATCGATGGGAAAACATGTTGAAGTTAGGCTAAGTGACAGGACCAACTCCATGGGGAAAAATGGGTTTTTGTCATGGAGAATTCTTTTGGGAGCTAAAATTGTTTTTGAACTCCTTAGTAAATAGGGGAAAACAGTGATATCATTAAATATAGGCTGTTTATCAGTGTTCAGGTGATTGAATTTGCTGCCGCTGACATCATCCGTGACATCAGCGGCTCCAGATTGGCTAATTCAAACCAGGAAGCGCTGGGGAGAGCGGAGTCTCCTCAGCGGCTGCCAGCATTCAGCAGGCAGAGGTATCGAGCGGTGCACGCATGCAAGCACAGCTCGTTACAATTAGTATTCAGAATTGAAATCCATATTTCGAAATTGAAAATGCCACTTTCGATTTATCCATATCGAAAATGGCATTTTTGCCTTTAATACATTTCTGGTGATTTGTTTCTTTTTTACTAAAAAAAAAATTGTTTATTGTTTGTTTATTTAGTAATGTTCCCCAGTATTCTCAGATCCTAAATACTTGATCAAACATCAAACATAGACATAAAATTAGTTGATTTTATTTTATTAGTAAAATAATGGCAATAGGTATGTATAAACATAAAAAAGGGCAATATAGCTATTTTGAAAAGATTTGGCCACTGATATTGTCAACGAAGAATAGCTGTATGAATTAAACTATTTTTTTTACATTCACTTCAATCACAGACAATTTTTCACCACTATTTCTAAAACTCTTAAATAAAATGACACCAGAATATTTACAAGGAACAACACCATAAGCTCCCCCCAATTCTCAAGCAAAGGCAAATCTGTATATTCACACCTACGCTTTGGACAAATTGTTGCTTTGACACATGATAAATACCTAAATTGTTTTCACATTCACAACTAACTGACACAAGAGGGCACATTTACTTAAGTCGAACATGTTTTTTTGACTGGTAAATGCAGAAGAAACAGCCTATATTTAATGATATCACTGTTTAACCTATTTACTAAACAGTTCAAAAACAATTTTAGCTCCCAAAAGAATTCTCCACCCTCAGGCTGGCAAAAACCCATTTTTCCCCATGGAGTTGGTCCTGTCACTTAGCCTAACTTCAAAATGTTTTCCCATCGATAAGAGATATCAGTATCAATAACTATCTGCAATAGAAAGGGACCCTCATAGAAAAGCTTTGCAAAGTGTGCCCCTGTTAGATCGATATTTATCAATTAAAGTGGACCTATCACCTCCAAACAACATTAGTTTATAAAATAGAGACAGTCTATAACAGTGATGGCCAACCTTTTGAGCTCAGTGTGTCAAAATTTGTCAAAAAGCAGAGCATAACTCGGCTGGTGTGTCACTTCAAGAAATGCAGGGCAACT
>JAKJJM010177921.1:0-11840 GCA_021901965.1 Pipa carvalhoi
GTCTTACCCCCCGAAACGTTGCTGTAACCTGCATCTGTGGTCCATTAAATTAGGTTCTTTACCTACCTGCGTTCCTGTGTGTGCAGATTCTTTTTCCTTACTACTTTTATATCTTTTGCACCATTTGTGTTCACAGATATCACGCAATAGTAAAAAAAACTTTACAGTTTGACATTAATAAATATATATGTATGTATGTATATTTTTCATACATAATTGTGTTTTGTATTTAACCTTCATATTCTATCAGATTGGTTGTTTCACATTGTATGCATTTAAATTTTTTCTTGCGCTACTACCACTCATCCATTTGGTATATTCGGTTTACCTATTGTGTTTCTTACATAGGCCGGAGGATAGTAGGCATTTCTGTGGGTTTAGTGCATTCACAAGTTTTTTTTCATCATACCATTTATCAACCAGTGGGCGCTATGTTTTTTTTTGATTGTTAGGATTTTTCCTACACTGTCAACTCTTTCCACACACAGATGTATGTTTTTGGAATGTGGGAGGAAACCAGAGTACCCAGAGGAAAGCCACGCAGGTGCGGGGAGAACATACAAACTCCATGCAGATGAAGTCTAGGGTGGAATTGAACCCAGCGCTGCAAAAGCAGCTAGGCTAGTGTATGCTATTACTGCTGGCTAATTAGAACTGGAAGCAGTTTTTATTGGCAGGTGGTAATGTAGTAAAGTCTTCATGTAGCTGATGGACAAGGATGCTTGTCCATCCATCTGCTACATAAAGACTAATGTGGACTTTTTTTTTTTGCAAAATAGAAAAAATAATGGATAGTATTTGAGAAAAGTATACAAAACTATACTGCAGCTCTAATTCAGTGAGAGGGGAAATAATTAAGGAGCCATGGACAGAAGAAAATTTAAGATGTGGGAGTGAAGTGAATGGACACACCAAAGTGGTGAAACTGACAAAGGCAGAGGTGGATGACTAAAGCTAGAGCTATAGGATTGTCTGGGTAGGAACTATTTTCAATGCAGTGTGGAAGGGATAAAAATTGAAGGGGGAACTGAGGATGCTTAATTTATTGAGGTCCTTTTCCATTTTGGAGATGAGAATTAGAGGGAAACTGTAAAAAAAAAAATGTTAAAATTTGGGTGAGAATATAATGGTGTCTGGTAAGGCATATGAAATTGTATGTAGCAAGAGAGAAGGGGGGGGTTAACAGAAGAGAAAGTTTGAAGACCCCCAGTTCTAGATAGTTTCCACTTAGATTGCTTTCTCTTTAGCAGTTTGGATTCAAATATCATGCTAACTTAACGGAAACAATTGTTTTGAAGGAACCAATCAGAAACTAGCATATATATTTTTGTGGATTTTTTTTTTTAACATACAGATGCTGCAGCTCAATCCAAAATAGTCAGTGTAATCGCACCTCACAGTGCTATCCCATGTGCCAGCAACGCGTAAGATGTGGTTTGATACCGGCTTGCATGCCTCTTAAATTTTGGCTTTTTACTTATCCTGCAGTAGTGCTTGGAGAATTTTTTTCCCCAAATTCTCAAGCCTGTTGGTCAAGTCCCTGAGTTGAGATTCTAAATGATCATCTAAAGTACTGAAAATAAGTACCGTATTTTAAACTCCATAAGACTCCCTTTTTTTTCCCCCCCCAAGAGTTGGGGGGAAAATGTTTGCGTCTTATGGAGCGAAGATTTCTTTTCTCCATTAGACTCCTCAACAACCAGAGCCTGAACTGACTAATGTTTGGAATTACCGGTCTTTCTCCTCTGTCTTTGATCTCTCTAAAATGCATCCACCCCCCCACACTAATATTGATAGATGTAGCACCTTGGTCCTGGAGAAACGCTATTTCATTTCACTGTATACCGTAATATGTATATTGCTGAAATGACAGAGTCTGAGCTGCTGCGGGGCACGGGTGGGGGGGAGGTGCCATCCAAGGTTTGTAAATTTGTTGGAGACTAAATTGGTCCTTTAAGGATGCCAGTAAGGTGCGTTAAAAGATGGTGTGGTGTCTGAGTTAAATAATTAACATACCTTTTAATCTTAAACACTAAAGTGCTCAGCAATTTGAATTTGCCCAAAGAGAACAGTGATAGAAACAAGATGATTATTGTAGTTTTGGAGCATCTGAGCAGAGTGACTGCTCACCCTGATAACATTGATGAAGTCTGAGGAATTACCTATATTTAGGGGTAGGTGACTGAACAGGAATGCTCGGCAATGTCATCTGTTGATTGGATTAATTGTTTTTAAAGATTTTCTAGTGGATGAGTGAAAATCTTATAATACAACCATATTTATTTTATTTGCCAAGTAGATCAGGGAAGATTGAAACTTATCATTGCTGCTGTTGAGAATACACCTTTTAAGATTAAAGCATGTAACAATGTATAGCCAAGACAAAATGACAAAAAGTATGCTCTCAATTGACTTGATCTGTTGCATGAGTTTCTTTTAATTTTACCAAACCCCTATACACTCAGGATTTCTTAACCAATGGAATAATCAGAAATTAATCTGACACAATTCCATGGCAGACCTCACATAACATTGATTTGGATATGGAAAACATCATAACCATCTTGGGACTTTATGTGCAAACATTAACTGTGACAAATGTATTTTGTTGCAGTTATTACTAGTGTGTAAATTATTTTTTATTTTTGTGATATAGTTTTAAAGGAGAACTATAGTCAGATTACATCTTTACATATGCAGTACTATACCTTAGTGAGAAGCCATTCATCCCAGTAGATGTTTCATCTGATACTGGATAATGTATTACTCAGCCTTCTAAAACTCCTGTAGGAGGCGGACATTTTGTCTAATGTGGAAGACTTTTTCGTCTACTGTGGAATGTGATGCCTACACACAGTTAGCTTATCTCTGTAATCTCCTGCTTTCACAGTGAGGTGAAAAGGTTAGCACACTGAATAACCAATAACAGCCAAGCTTGTGTTACCTAACTTGCAAGAGGGAAAGGGGAGGGGGAGTGGGGGAGGACAAAATGTCAACTCCGTTAGAACTGCACAAATCAAGCTGCCGGCAAGTAATACTCCTTCCTTAAGACTGGGTTCACACGAGCATATGATGCACAGCGCATCATACGCTTGTGGAACCCAGCCTCAAAATGCTGCGCCACTCTGCCCCATTGACTTACCTTGTTCCTGGCCGTATGCTGGGAAAAATGCCACGGCCAGCGTTCGCGCGTTTGTCCAGAACAAGGTAAGTTCCATAGGGTGGCGCTGCATTTTCTTATCTTCACACAAGTGTATGATGCGTTGTGCATCATACACTCATGTGAACCCAGCCTAAACTTTTTTTTAACTATTTTTGGTAGCAAATGGCTTAGTATAAAGGAGCTTTATATGTATGTGGGCAGTTATATCAGCACTATAGTTCTTCTTTAACGTAGGTTTGAAATGTGACCTCACGAACAACCATTTTGCACTGTGCCATTGATACTGTTTTATTTAAAAAGCAGATAAAGTTTAATGGGAGCAGGTTATTGCTACTAAGTCCTGAATATAAAATTGTCTGGAATGCTACACTGTAATAGTTTGTCATAAGTGTTATGGTTGTTGTGAACTTTCAATGAGAAGGATTTGCTTCTGTACTGCCTTTTTGAAAAGAGAAGTACAATTTGTTTATCTCTGGGAAGTTGCACGCCTGTTTTAATGTCATTGGTCATGATACGGATCTGTTTTCATTAAAGTGAATCCAACACTGCAGAGCACCACCAAGTTTAAAGGTGCAGTGACTCCTCTATAAAAATCTAACAGATATAATCATAAAATATTGCCAGGAATGAGGAAAATGGCTGCATATGTACTACAGTGAAAACTAGATAGTGCCAAGCTATTCCTTTTATTTTATATTAAATATGCCCCTGAAGCTTATTTTACAGTAAGGTAGTCTGTGTTATTGCAATTGCCCAACTCCAATAGCATTTGTCAGTGCAAATAGGTATGTGTGTATCTTTCACCACTAATACCTCCACTTTTTGTTGTCCTACGTCATGAGACAGGAAGTAGCTCCCCTGTTTTAATACAGCTACAGTATTTGCACTTTTTCCCCTAATACTGATGAATTATTTTGGCCACAGCAGAGTGCCCCACTACCTAACGCCATTAACTTTTGGTTCCTTATATTGCAATCTGTATTGCCCATGTTACCGAAGCCATTCCTCTTCACTGTAAGCATACTGTACTTTTCCGCTTAATCGGCATTAGGAACTACCCTTATAAAAGAAAAACAATTTAATTTTGCTTTTCGGCTGATTATAAAAGCTATCACAAATGCCCGCAGTGTCACTGACAATATATTGAGCAGTAAGTCTCTGGCATGAAAAATACTCTTAACTGGAATGTAAAGGCAACTTCCTTTCCAGTTATTTTTCTATTTTTGCTAAATAGGCTACATTTAATTCTATTGTTATTAAAGCAGCTATCCAACTGCAAGTTATTACTCTTTACATTTCATATCCACTCTAAAGAAAAATATTTATTTAATAATGCAGATATGGGAAAGAAAGTTTCAAACCCTTCATATGTCCCTGATCCACCATTGCTTAAGAAAGTACTAAATCCACAGAAATGCACCCCTTCTTTTTTGTAAACCAAGTTATGAAGCAGCTTGCTATGAGACAATGTTTTCTTACTTTACTAATTGTGTCCTAAAATGGCAATTTTTAAACTTTTCTACTTTTTACTATTGATATTCTATAAATGGGCAAAAAAAAAAAAAAAATGAGCGAAACAAATTAAAAAGAAAACTGATAACTTCACTTCTCCAGCCCAATACACTACATATCGTTCCATCTCATCCAAAAATACAATAAACAAAATCCACTTTTTGTTTAAAATCATATCTGTTTTTAAAAGAAATTAAGTTTGTTCCTCAAACTAAATCTGAGAGGATTATTAACTAATATACAAATTGTTGCATAAAGGTGTGAATTGGCCGCTTCCCCATCTTTAGGTATTCAGCAAACTCTGTGATGTGGCGAATGCACCAGCTAACGACAGTCGCACACTACACAATAGACTGCTACTGATGCGGCCATGACTTTACTATTGGAAAACTGACGCGGTAGTGGATTTGCTATGGGAATCTGCTGTTTAGTCAATAAGGAGTAGAAAATCAGAGCCTAGCAGCTCTAAGTAATTACAATTCACTTTAGCAGTCGAATTCTCACTTTAGTCAATAGCACCCTAAGGGGGTCATTCCAGTAGGTCTGAATTTTCCATCCCGAATTCACTTATAGCGAACTCCCATTATAAAGTTTCGACCGCGACTAAAAAATTGTTGCGGTCGCGATTTTATAATGGGAGAATTGTCGCGGTCTCAACTTTATAATAGGAGTTCGCTATAAGTGAATTCGGGACAGAAAATTTGGACCTACCGGAATGACCCCCTAAATGTTTTATGTTTTAAAAGCAGAGATTGTATTACAATCTCTCAAGTCAGCAGCAGTGTCTCAACTTTCCCTGCGCTTCTTCCACTTTGCATTTCCTTAGCGCACCACAAAAGAGCGCTGCACTATGACTGTCCAGGTGTGTTCTTATGATGCACTAAGGAGGGGCGGACAGGAAGAAGCAAATGGAAGCATCAGCGGGGTTATTTATAAAACTTGTAACATTTTTTGCCTGGGTTAATGATAGTAAAATAACACTAAATAGTTAAAATATATAGATATTGCCAATCTATAGAGTCCATTTTGACCAATTTTTTTCAAATGAAAGTGTTCACTTGGTTTAGGCTGGGGAAAATCTAAATTTTCCCTATGGAGATGGTCCTGTCATTTAGCAACAGCTGGATTAGTTTTCCCTCAGTTTTAATAAATCAATATTTATCAATATCAATCTATTTTGTTATTTACAATTTTTTTCCAATCCTTTTATAAATGAATCAGAATGAAAGTGCAGCAAAATAGTGATTAGCAGCAAGAACCTGGTGAAATGATTCAAAACCAGTGAATTTGGAGCAGTACACCTAGTCGCATTCGCACCTTCGACCAACTCCTCCGCTTAGTCAGTAGTAGAAGTACCTGTGCACATGCACACAAAATGATGCGAAGAGCTCCGTAAGTTCGCGACTCATGTACTCGACCTCTTTGCATCACTTTGCGTGTACAGGTGATTTGACTATCAAAAGCATTAGAGTCTGTTGAATTAGCAAATTTGCCAAGGTGTACTGCTCCGAATTTGCCAGTTTTCTTTTACCAGATCAAAGTGGTGAATGAGGGGGTTGATGGCAGGACTCCGATGTGGCATAAGGTGACTGAATTCAAAACTGAAAAAAAGTGACCAAGTGAGAACATGAACTAGGGATATGGTGATATAGAAAGGGATGTATTATTCACTTAACAGTTAGTGGGACATTGTAAGAATGAGGTCACTGCACTTTACTGGTGGTATTTGCATCTGTGTCTTTCTACTGTCTGACTGACTACACCACACTATGCAAGAAACCATGTCCAACTCCTTGTGCTTCAGTATGGGAATCCACTGCTTAGTGAAAAAGAAGACATTTGCATTATTTTAGGTCTCTATGCTCCAACAGTTGTGAATTCACTTCTCCTTTTTTGCTTTCATGAATGAACCCTCTTGTTTTTACTCTTTTTTTTTAAAGGTCATTTTGACCTGTTTGATTTTGCCACTTCAGACTGGCAAATTGGGGGGTTGATGGCAGGGCTCCAGTGTTGCACAAGGCTGCTAGTCATTCAAAAGTGACAATGGCAACTGTGACTAAGTGACAATATGACATAGGGACAAGGTGACATAGAATATTCACAGAATACAGTTAGTGAGATGTGATGAGACTGACTTCATTGCCCTTCACTTGTCGAATTTGCCTCACTCTGCATGACTTCACATCCTACTTCTATCCGCCTGACTAAGCCACACTACTCATTCACCGCTGTCCACCTATTCGACAAGTGTATTCTCCACTTAGTCAATACTGAGAAGTGAACTTGCAATTATTTTGGTGATGTGACTTGAATTGTAGCGAAGTGAATTCGCACTTTAGTCAGTGAAGCTCTAAGTGGCAGAGTGTGTGCATGTGTGTGTTAGAGAGAAAGAGAATGTGCATGTATGTGCTAATCTGTGAGTGTGTGTGTATGCCTGTGGTAAACCTGACTGCACCCAATGTATTGTTTGTGCTGCATCTCTTAAGAAATATTTAACATCTGACTTAAAGGTGAGTATACATGGAATGAATTGTTTGTCAACATAGGCATTTGGTAGATGATCATTTTTTGTATGCCATATCTAATGATTGTTCTGACCAGTAAAAGCTTGGCAAATGTGTCTTAATCAGGACAGCTTATTTTATTGCTAGTGGTCACACACTGCTCCCGGTGATTGATCTTAGCATGGGCATCTGCAAAACTTGGCTACAGCATTTTTAGCTAAATATGGTCAATGCCTAGGACTTCCTGTGTCTTAACCACCTACAGAGTCTGCTTTCTCTTCCCTGATTAGACTTTTAGATGCCAATAAAATTGATAAAAAGGAAGTTTAAAAGAAAAAAATCGCTGATATACACATAACTTTGTTGAATAGAGACCAGCCACAGCTATATTAATACACTGTTCAGGTTAGAAATGTACAATTATATCATGATTAAATTAAAATTCACCAAAACAGGCCCTTGCCCTTCTGTCCCAGAATTCAACACACAAACCACCAAGTACCAACCACCAGCCACTTGCACTAGCTCAGTGGGTACACAACTAATATTGAACAATAATCTAACCTTTGTATTCATCCCCAAATTCTCCAGTTATTCCAAACTATAAGCCATTTATTTGAATATCAGTTCATCCACCTTGGGTATGAACCTCACTCCTGACTACTTAGCTTGTTTATTTTAAACTATATGTATTGAAAAGGACCCTCCTCCATACCATGCCAATGTGACCCCTTACTTCAGCATGTACCACCACAAACCCACTACTAATTCAATGGCTTCCTAAATATTGCAATTGAATATATCCAGGCCAATGTCATTAAGATGTTCTCCAAGGCTTCAGTCTCTTTCCAACTCCTTATGCCTATATGCAATTCCACCATTCAAACTAACAAATTTTGACAAAAATAAATACAATTTATTTATCTTTACCCTTGCTTTATCCACTGCAGTGAATGAATTAGCTCCTTTCCATGCTAATCTAGAAATAATCTCAGACCAAATATATAATACACTGGGGAACAAAGAACCTAACCTCAAGAAATCCTGCTTAATCATTTTAAATCTCTCATTGGTGTTAAACCAACTTCCTTCCCTCTGGTATACACTAGTATCACATTTCATTTAAAAGGGACAAACTTCTTCGCTCTCTCAATCACCATGGGCACTATGGATTTACATTTTAAGCCTTTTTTTTTCCTAACCACTAAATCTTTGTGTCTCGGCCTCCAAAATATAACTGCTTCCTGTTTGAGAGAGCTCTGGCTCTACACTCTATTTAACCAATTGTGTTGGAAATATGACAAACAAACTTTTTAAAAATTTATTATAACTCAATTCTATTGGGTCTAACATGCAAACGATACCGCTGGGATTGCCATCTGCCTATCCTGATGATGAAATCTTTGACTAAATTCCACCTTGCAACTTCTGTAGCTGCCCCATTCTTGAAGGAGTGGGTACCGTAATCAACAGCAGACCAACCTAAACCCTCCACTGCTGCCTTCAACATTGCCTGAAATGGAAATTTGGACAGGGCTCTACCATCCTTATGTATCAAATATGACCCTTCATTCTGTGGGCGCTGACACTGAAAATGTAAAGCTCTGCCTATCGGACAAGCCGTTTTATCCTGCATTCGCCAATGGCCCCTTACTGCTTATATCTGTTTTTGCTCCTCTGTTTGTAATGTGGACCCCATTGCCACTAAATGTCATGTCTCTTTTATGAATTTCCCTTGAGTCATTTTGCTAAACTAACCAACTCAGCTATCCTGAAAACCCCCAAAAAAAGCCCAAGAAAATGATTAATTAAGTAATGAAGTTTCATATGGAGACTACGCTACCTGTTCAATCTGGCCCATCATTCCTTTAAGCATATTCATTGTGACTGGTCTCCTCAAATCAGACTGGCATGTCTCTTTTTTGAAATCCTTAATAGACTGCCTATTAATAAATTGCTTTGTATAATCCTCACAGCCATGGATCTTAAACAGGAAAGCTAAACCTGCTAACTCTTTCTTAGTATTGCTGATAACTCATTGTTAAACCAACACCCTACTTGCTGTTATGTAAACCTTGTTTCTTTGTATTTTATTTGTATTTTATATTCCAAGTTTGTTTAAACACTATGTACTTACTCCCTACCTGTCTGTTATATTTGTGCGTTGTGTACTCAGTGCTCCCAAAGCTTATTTATTCTTTTAACCCCCCCCCCCCACCACCACCTGATCTACCATATTCTGTACATATTTCTCCATCACTGCTCCCATTTACTCAGGCTGTCCACTAGACGCTCTTCTCTTTCCTGCAGAATAGTTCACCCCCCCGCCTCCTCCATACACCCAGCACAATCACAGTTTATAACCTCTTCCCACATACTTTCCCTTTTTACTCTGCTGCTACTTGCTGCAGGGGATATTTCCCCTAATCCTGGCCCCTTTTCCATACCTGTTCCTATCCGCCCCCTCGCCTCTCTGCTCCCCTCTTTCCTTCCTGTTCCTCTTTCCCAACTAAACTAATTTCCATTTCCACTCTCCCAACTTCCTCACTTCCCTTCTCCTGCTCGCTCCTCAATGCACACTCCTTGACTAATAAAGCCACATTAATTCATGATCTGTTATGCTCCACCTCACTTCACCTCCTAGCACTAACAGAAACCTGGCTCTCCCCTCATGATGCTGTTACTGAGGCTTCATTGACTCACAGAGGGCTCTCTTTCTCCCACACTCCATGCTCCATGGGACGCTTTGGTGGAGTTGGACTTCTCCTTGCCTCGCGCTGTCGCTTCAAACTCATCATCATCCCTGCCTGCTTCTCTTTTTCTTCCTTTGAAGTTCATGCTGTCCAAGTCTTCTATCCCCTACCTTTACATGTTGCGGTCATATACAAGCCACCCTCTGCCTCCTCACCTACTGCCTTTCTCTCAAACTTTGAGTTCTGGCTCTCCTTTTTTCTATCTAATAATAGTCCTGCACTAATTCTGGGGTACTTCAACTGCCATATAGATGACCCCTCTCTGTCATGGCCTTCATGTCTTCTCCATCTAACCTCCTCATTTGACCTTCAACAGTGGACCAAATCTAGTACCCACAAAGATCACCATTTGCTAGATTTGGTTTTTACTCAAAATGCCTCTCTCTCAGCTCTTAGTATTTGTCCCTTCCCTATTTCTGATCACCACCTTGTACACTTTTTTATCTTGCACTGCTCTCTTCCACCTCCACTAATCCCTAAAGCCTTTAATCGCAACACACGTGCTGCTGACCCACAGACTTTCTCTGCCCTCTGCTCAAGCTTCTCCACATTTGTCCCCTCCTCTGATCCTGATGCTTTTGCTACTTCCTATAACTTTATCCTATCTACTGTTGTTGATTCATTTGCCTCCCTGCAGCTTCAATCTACTCGCATCTACAATCCTCGCCCCTGGCTAAATGTAGAAACCAGATTTATTAGATCCTGCACGCGTATTGCAGAACGTCTGTGGAGGAAATCTCATTCACATGCAGATTTTCTGCATTACAAGTTTCTGTTTTCGTGTCTGAACTCCTCTTTCTCCCTAGCCAAACAAACCTTTTACAGCTCTCTCATAAAAACAAATCAAATCCCCGTCTCCTATTCACTACATTCAACACCCATCTACGCCCCTCCCCCTCTGTTATACTAACCCCTCTTCACTCCCCCCAAGACTTTGTGATATGTTTCAAAAGCAAAGTAGATAGTATCCACAAACAGATAACTATTTCTCCAGATAACACTGGGTTACTTCTACCTAAATTTCCCTCTGACTTTCTGAATTCCTTTCTTCCTGCTATCTAGTTTGAAGTTTCTCAACTTCTCTCTTCCTCTCCTGTCACAACCTGCTTGCTTGATCCCATGCCTTCTTTTCTAATAAAGTGCTGCTCTTCTGCCCTTGCACCTGCCCTAATGCACCTGTTCAACTCTTCCCTGTCCTCTGCTATATTTCCTTCCTTATTCAAACAGGCCAACATCAAACCCATCCTCAAAAAAGCTACACTGGACCCTTAATGCCTCTCTAACTGCCATCCTATCTCTCTCTTGCCTTTAGCTTCTAAACTTCTGGAACATCTGGTCTGCACCCGCCTTACTAACTGTTTGTATGCCCATAATCTCCTGGACCCTTTGCAATCTGGTTTTCATCCAGGGCACTCTACGGAGACTGTTCTGTGCAAAGAATCTCCAGATTCCCAAATACAAGGGACACTTTTCTATTCGTATCCTCCTGGACCTATCTTCTGCATTTGATACTGTTGATCACTCCCTACTTGCTCAGATTCTCCATGCGCTTGGTGTCTGTAATCAAGCTTCATCTTGGCTGACCTCTTACCTTTCTATTTGCTCCTTCTTTGTCTCCCATGTTAAAGATCACCTGTCACCTCAAAAACACTAATCCTAATTTAGATTGTACTAAAGAAATAAATGTTTTTGTAATATATAAGTATTTTAAAAAATGTACCTTTAAGCAGCTTTCCTGTCTGCCATCTCCCTGTCAGCCTGACACGAGTTGGGATGGGTGGGGCTTAATGATGATTGACATTACAGCTCCTCCAATTCAGATCCCTTAAATCACGATCTAGCTGGGATCTGATTGGAGGAGCTGTAATGTCAATGATTAAGCCCCGCCCACCCGGACCCATATACCCA
>JAKJJM010178030.1:0-12720 GCA_021901965.1 Pipa carvalhoi
GATAGATAGATAGATAGATAGATAGATAGATAGATAGATAGATAGATAGATAGATAGACAGACAGACAGACAGACAGATAGATTGTAGTTGGATATAAAGAGAGGCATAGTATATACTGATAGATACAGTAGATAGACAGACAGACTCGTATACAGACAAACTGATGGATAGGTACATACAATCCAATACAATACAGGCACTTTTGTGTAATAAATTATCTCTGTCTGCTCTGGAATAAGCATTTGCTTGCTCTTCTACAACTACTGGAAAAGGCACATTAAAGAAAAAAAAAACTCATCAAACTAATATTGATTTGCCATCATTGACTGTAATAGATTTTTTTAGACTGCTTAGAGACACCCAAATGAAAGGAAACATCACTGACATCTATAAGGTGCATTGTCCAACAGAGCTACTGAATTCTGATAGGGATTCTATTGTTCCAGCTGGGCAAATATGCTTCCATTATACCTTCCTCATTCTCTCTTAGTGAAGGAAAATACTCAACATCTCTACTTAATACCCAAGCTGATGAAAGATTCATAACCTGAAATATGAATTAGAATAATAAAGAAAATATTATTTTACTGTACACACTAGTGTTTATATATGCAATACACACATATAATATGTAAATATAGTATCTATAATAGACACATATGTGTGTATTAAGTATGTGTGTATGTATATATATATATATATATATATATATATATATATGTGTGTGTGTGTGTGTGATATTGAATGTAATGTGTATATATATTTATTAAAAAATTCTATCTGCTTGTGTGTGTATTTGTGTTATATATATATTTATTCCTACATACAAACACATATATCTATATATTCACATGCATGCACACACACATATATATACACACACATATATATAAATATATATACACACACATATATATACACACACACATATATATATATACACACACACATATATATACACACACACATATATATACACACACATATATATAAATATATACACACACACATATATATATATATATATATATATACACACACACACATATATATTATATATATGTATATATACATATATATAATCACACACATATATACATACACACATATATACACATATATATATACACACACACGCACATATATATATATATACACATCTGAATCAGTCTATTGTAATATGTATTTTTTCCTCTCAAATTCATTTGAATAGCTTTCAAACTAGAAAATGGAAATGTGGCTCCTGCCCTCTATTTCTGCAGCAGCGTCCTGGCAACAGAGCAATTTTCTATCATCAGGGATAAATGGCATCGAACAGAACATTTTGATAAAAAGAGAGAAAGGAAAAAGAGCTTTAGCCCAAGAAGCCCATGATTGCTGCCCTTCCTGTCTGTCATCCCTTTACAAAATCCTCTCCTCCAAAGCTGAGCTGCATGCTGTCACAGCTAATAATGTCTTCTAGGCAGAGAGGGGAAAACAGCATCCAGGCACAATGTTCCCATTTACTACACACCGTGCTTATTTAAACATTGCAAATATCTTTGTTTGGTTCACTGCAAATTAACACCGAGATCTAGGAAGTTACATGATGCAGCAATTATCAATGTCATATCAATGCTTCTATAGCCGCCATGTTACAGTTCAAAGAGTATTTCTTCTATGTACATTTACTGAATACAGCAAGGCCTAACTGGGATAGAACATGCCCAAACAGAAAATAGCACAGCTTCACCAGAATATAACATAGCCTAATGATACTAAAGCATACCTTACCAAAATATTGCATGGCCTAACCAGACTAGTGCATGCCCAAAGAGAAAATAGCACACCCTGACCAGAATATAACATAGCCTAATGATACCAAAGCATGCCAACACCAGATTAGTGCATGGCCTTACCAAAATATTGCATGGCCTAACCAGAACATACTGTGACCTGAGATGTACCACAGCTCCAGTGGATTATAGCATGGCCTAACCATATCATTGCATGACTCAATCTAAAAAACAAATAAACCAACCAAAATGTAGAAATGGCATAAGTAGAATATGACATGGTCCAATCTAAATACAGCATGGCCAAACCAAAATTTAGCATGAACCCCCAGAATATAGTATAGACTACATGTCATGGCATGTTCTAACGTCATGTTATTTACAACATGATATATAATATGATGGAAGAACATGCCAGCATTTAACAACATTTATTGTGGTCTGTACTTCCATTCTGTATATATAGAGAGGCAAGTAGATATAGATAATCCTGGGCAAAAAAAAGCATCAACCAAAGGAATAGTGAAAAGGTTTGTGAATGTGAATTTAGTAACATATACACTGATGACGGGTGGAAGAGAAATAGCCAAATTACTTTATGAGGCATATTTATAAAAGTCGAAAAGTTTTTTGATCACTTACCACTAGAGAAAGTGTTTTTATTCTCTTTAGTACGCTAATAAGACGTTTTTAAAAAAGCTTTTATTGCTGCGTCAAATGTCACTTTTTGATGCATTTTTTTTTTCATCGAAAGGTTGTATTTGATCCTATAAAAAATCAAAGGGAATATGTATAAATATCCCCCTAAGTATTAGCAGGATTTCAGGCAAGGTCTTTGGTGTTCACAGATAAAAGAGAATCTGTATTTCTATACAACATCACCCATTGAGTTGTAACCCCCCCATGGGGGTCCCTTTAAAAGTAAAAGGGACACTACATGTGTGACAGGCAAAGGAACAGTAAAATAAGTAAAGATATGTACTGTAATAAGCAGGCTTGTATGTAGCAATGTTGAGAAGCTTATTATTCTGATGTGCCTTTGATGGGGGCTCAGGTATGGGGGAACTGTAAAATTTTAGACAAACAAGACATGAAATATTCTGTACAGATAATATGTTTCCCCATGGAGTGTATCGAGAATAATGTTAATAACAAACAAATAAAAACAACAACCAATCTCTGCCTCTATTTTATTTAGCTACATATTATACAATCACGTCTAAATGAAACAGGGCTATAAAAACGACTTGTTCTCCAATATTTTCCTTTGCTCATTTCCATTTCTAATAAACATTATTAGTGGTTTAATCACATAGCTGGGAAATCTATAAAACGAGATGATTGAATAGTGTAGTGGCACTGAAGCCTGAGTATCTTTCTCCCTGTGGCTCTCGGTAGGTGCTACCCGGGCCTGTACATGTGATATGGGCCAGGGGCTATGGCCTACCTGTTTCCGGGTACTAGGTTTAGGCTGTTTATCACAGACAAAGGGCGAGACACCAATGATTCGCATTTATTGCTACAGTCTATTGTGACGTGATAAATCTTAAATCCGAATTCCTGTACCGCGTAACAAATAACGTTAATACAAAGTGAAATCGAGCAGCTGTCTTTTCATTGGTGTAAACTGGCTCACTGCTGATATACAATATATATCTATATATACACACTCCACTGTTCTATACAAGCACAAGCCAAGTATGTTTATAGAAATGGATATTTGATAGTAGATAAGTTGTATTTCGATCTCCCCGGCCATTTCCAGCAGTTGAAAATAAGCAGGTAAATAAGAGGGGCGACATTGTGCGATTTGAGTTGTGCACTATCTGTACATTGACCCTCCTGTTGGACTAAACAGGTAAAATAAACTAAATACAGCTGCCTGGGAGATATGGCGGCATCTGGATCTGTGTGTGTGTGTATGTATGTATATATGTATGTATGTGTGTGTGTGTATGTATGTATATATGTATGTATGTGTGTGTGTATATGTATATATGTGTGTGTGTATGTGTTTGTATATGTGTGTGTATGTATGTATGTGTGTGTATGTATGTATGTATGTATTTGTGTGTATGTATATATGTATATGTGTATGTGGGTGTGTGTATGTATGTATGTATGTGTGTGTATGTATATATGTGTGTGTGTGTATGTATGTATGTGTGTATGTATATATGAATGTATGTATGTGTGTGTATGCATGTATGTATGTATGTGTGTGTATATGTATGTATGTAACTAGTGCATAACCAACCAAGTATTGATGGAACAAACCTATTTTAAACACGTGTGTCATTTAACATCAGCCTGAATTCTACAGAGCCACAAGCACCTGAAATGTAAATCCCACAGAAGAATATGACCTGAGCTGCTGAACATCAGACATTTTCTTTCCAGCAGATACAAAGCCCCTACCAGGCAGGAGCTGCTTCCAGACGCCATGCTGGCACCAGCTTAGCGTGGGTTAACAATCCAAGCATGCCTGCTGTTATGTGATGACCCAGGCAAGCCCGGTATCTTAGCGGTATGACTAGTTATCTTCCTAAAATACACAGGGTATCACAAGCCTTAGCACACAGCACTGTGAGAGACAGGCGCTTCCCTGGTCTACCTGCAATATACACACAGCACAAAGGCAGCCATGGCAGCCACTGGCATTAATAAAAGCCTGGGAATAAGCTAAGACTGGTATTATAACTAGCCTGCACTGGTTAGTACTGAAAGACTGGGGACACCAAAGGGTTAAACGCCCCCCTCCCCCCCTGCGCTCTCAGTTTAAATATACAATGCTCAGATTATGTGATCTGACATTGACCAGAGGAGACGAAAATGGGCCAATTTTTGCCTGGTGTTTACACGGTACATAATGTTTAGAATATAACTAATCACTCCTTTCCTATAGTCAATCAAGTCTGCACCTTACAGCACCTGTTGGATATCAAGGTGGTGAGTTGTGGTTCTCAGCACAACCTGCAACACTTTATCGTCGCAAAAACGATACTCTCCAGTATTACATCTCAGCATCATTCAGACTGGAGCCCAGTGCACAAGCACATCTCTGTAGCAGAATCTTCAGCATCGAATGTATTTGTGTAGTATTAGGTGTTTATTTGAATTGGAATGTTTGTCCACAGTAAACGTCACAAACAAAGTATATTCTGAATATCATACAAGCCCATTCATATCTGCTGTAGTCTGACTCATGTCTGCAATTCATCCAAGGAAAGAAAATCGGTCATTTCAATAGGGCCTTTTGCTCCTCAGAGGTCTACAAGACTGACCGAAACGTCGATAGTAAAATAAAACATAATGTTAGATTTTTATTTTAATATATATACTTAGAAATACGTGCGTGTAATTGTCTATACATACTGCTTCTTGTGTATACACACACACACACACACACACCTTGCTTTTAAGGAGATTTGCTCCATTTCTCCCTAGTGATTGTACAAATGCTAGCGCCCTTGATGGAGTAAATAATTGCACTAATCTCAACAAAGAGGAATGTGTAGGCATTTGAAGTGCACTAAAAATAAACTGAGGATAAATAGAATGTAAAGGGGGCATCGCTGTAATTTGGAGCAATTAAAGCGTCTGTTTTCACTTGCCAGAGAACTAAAACAGACTTTTTTTTTTTTTGTTTTTTTTTTTCAGGGAGATTTTCTCTTTTGACAAACTAATAGACAAGTTTGATGGAAGTGGCTTTTATTTCTTTAAAAAAAAAATAAAATAAAATTGCTTTAATAACCCCCTGGGAGGATGGGATGGGTTAAAGGTGTCTTTCCAGCCTATAATAAAATGGGGGATGTGCAAATAAACAGGCTTATTTCAATGGCATTTAAATGAGATGGTGTAGGATAGGAATCTAGGCAAGTTATTTGACAGATTGGCATTCTAATGTTGGCACAGGATAGTGCCTCAGTACACTGTCATACCTACTTATGTAAAATTCCTGCTTGTGTTATCCAGCTGAGTTATACAATGAATCAAGATTATTGTGGATCTATGTCCAGAGAACCAGTGCACTGCTCCTTTGTGACGAAATAGATACATTTCTAGCATTTTGTAACAATGTGATTGAAACATGTTATATTCTTTGTATCTATGACGTTATAAACACAGTCTCTGCTTGAAATTCTTACATTAAAGCGTGGAGCTTCAGGGTTAATTCTAAAAGAGCTCTCCACCTATGTATCTAAATGTAACTAAGATATTTCATTTATACATCATGAAAAAAAAAGTCGAGTTTTAACACAAGCTGTAAATATATGCTTCGATTTTAATTGCCTGACTGCAGCAATGAAACGAATCTGCCTTCACGGCTCTAAACAGAAGTATGTACTTTTTATTTAAAACCAAACCCAACGTTTCGGTCGTTAATTAAGCACAGGACCTGTCATTATGTAAATTAAAGGTTTTTTACAAACTAAAATATTTTTTTTTCAACTGACAGTTAACATATTTTATCAAAAAGGAATAGTTGGAAGCAATATCTGAAAAACCTACATTTCTTTGGTTCGGTTTTCTAAAACCAGAAAACACAAATAGACATATATAATTGTACATTCTAGTATTTATTGGATGGCATATTGATTTACAATGTAGACGTACTGTGTGTATTCTGGAACAATTCATAATGCACAAAGGCACACACTTGTATTTCCTAATCCCAGGTATAATTGCCTTTGTGATTAATAAAGCAGTAAATAGATCTGATCAATCAGGCAGCTACACATGATTTAGGCTGCGAGTGAATACTGCAGGAACGTAAATCCTTCCCAATGTACTACCAGCCTGGCATTAAAGGAGTGCTTCTGGGTAAATAAAATACAGATTCGTTCTAAATAAAAGGGAAGGAAACTAACAAATCGAATGGAATATTTTTTCGTGTATGCTGGATAGAGAGTGCATAGGATGACGGGAAAGACTGGCATGTGGCTCTTATTCTAAAAATAGCCAACGTTTCCTGTTACTGTGTGTTCTCCAGACCCCAGACCACACCCCTCCCCTCCATAAAAAATCAAGGTATACTACAATATTTACCTTTCAGACTCATCTAGACGGAGGGGCAGATATTAGGTTTGTATAAAAATTTCTAGTTATAATACAATAGTCCCCTTCATTTAGGGGGATATTTAGAAAAGTCCTAAAAGTTTTCTCCTGGTATATCGATATACCTTTAATTGGGTTGAAAATATCGATATCGCCAATATCAATATTTATCGAAAAGTTTTCGCACAGTTGAGGAGGGCGAAAACCCATTATTCCCTATGGAGATGGTTTAGAACATTTTTCTAAGTCCCCAACGAAAAGATCAGCGATATCGATGGAAAACGAGTTCCACTGAAAGTAACGTAAAGTGTAGGGGGACTAACGCATTGATATTTATCGATACATTTTATTTGGCACAAAATGAATTAAGGGAAACGCTACGGAAATAAAAATGGCTGTAACGCGGTGAAAAGCGATGAAACGGATCAAATTGCGGAAAAAAGGTCGAAATTACCGTTATAAATTCTCCCCTTTTTCTAAGTCCCTATAGAAAAGATCAGTGATATCAATATTGATGGAAAAGAAGCTCCATTGAAAGTAACGTACATGAATGCATCGATATTTATCAATATTGATCTTTTTTGATATCGATACATTTTATTGGGCATTGCATAAATTGAGGGAAAAATAAAAATGCACCATAAAGAATAAAATGGTGAAAAGCAGCAAAACCAATGGAATTGCAGCTATGATACCTTTATAAATTTCCCCCAATGTGTTATTTGTTTATTAAACCCCCACAGAGAGCATGAAAAGAACAAGAAGCATTTATTATTAACTTTGCAATTGCTATTAATATTAATAATAGTCTCTACTGAATATTATACTGTCAAATTGTTTTCTTATTAATTGTAACTCATAGCACATAAAATATGCAGAATGTTCAAAAACAGTATATTTTAGGGATATTAAACGTGTAGCCCAAAAGCTGTTGCAGAACTGCAACTCCCTACATCCATTTTGAGCAAAGGAGTGTATAAGGATGCTGTAAGATGCAGTTGTGATTCAGATTAGTTATCCTGATATTTGTGCCTTTTGCAATGATTCCTTTGCATTGATGTATTGTTGGTTATTAACTTAGTCCCAGGCACTGCCCTTTCTGTACAGTAATCTTACCACCTCAGAAACATATAAATGTGATTTAGGAAATTGGCTTGTTTTAATAATTTGCTCTCTTCCATCCAGCCAGCCAGTTTAGGACAAAGCTATTTCTTGCTAGCACTTGTTACTCCATTAGTTAATGACCAGTAAATCAACAGGCTCATTTCACTATTCCTAATGAAACAAATAGAACCCCCAGATTTACCATACTATCTGTAACCATAAAATGATTCATGCACATGGATAAACATACCATTATACTTCTAAATCCTGTGTATAATAAACACTCACACATATAGAGATGTATAGACATTTAAATGTGTAAACCTTCAGCATTAAAGTGATTTTACACAGACGAAATTAGCACATGTGTGTGTTTAGCACAAATACTTGCTCGTCTTACCTACATATATAAAAAAATCACTCTAATGTTGAATATATTTTCATCCCTATTGGTCCAGCCACAACTGGAACCAATGTTAATCCTTTCACTTCACATTGCAGACAGGGGAAGGGTTAATATGCATGGCTGCGTCTCTGGCCTGTGATAATATAGGAGAATGCACTGTCTTTATGTGTAACCGATCTCACATTATCCACACCTGCCTTCCCAGTTAAAAAGCCCCTCCCGGCACCTTACACAGATTGTCTTAAAAAAAAAAAACTTCATGCTTTTTTTTTTTGAATTCTAAAAATCCCATAAAGGCCTACTCTTAAGGGACAATTGTCTTTCTCAGTGGGCGAAAAACACCATACAACCTATGAACAATGGGAGGCATTGAGGAACCTAGGGATGGACAGTAATTAAGCAGCAGGGGATCCCATACCTTCTGGCTATAGAGTCCAGCACCTTAGATGTAACGGAATAGAACATGACCCAATTTTCTTAAATTCTGTTGCCACCCAAAAAAAAACCCCCTAAGCACATTACAATCCCTCAAGGTGTGTCTCCTTTAGAATCAAGCTTTCTCAAGAGGACAAAAAAAGCAGAGAGAGAGAGAGAATAGAAAGCAATAAATATTTACAACAAATTCCACTTCATTCACTCAAGAGCCATTAACATCAGCCAATCAACATAAGGGAAATGGTAGCTTGACGAAGGCAGAAATTCCCTAATTAAAACTGAAAAAAAATTAATTGGGGGGGAAAAAAATTGGTTAACTAGCTGTCTGCCGTAAAGTACGGATAGAAACACGCAGGTTTATTAAAAATGACAAATATCTTATTATAAATGTTTTAATCAAGTTATTATTCATTACTGTACATGCAATATTACAGCAGAGTGATTTCTCCAGTATTTAATACAAACACCGCAGTTCCTTTATTCTTTAAGATTCCATTACCCACAGTTGTATCCCTACAGTGGTTACCCAATTATTATATTATTTATGGTAGCTTTACACAACATTCCCAGGCACTACTGTTAAATTCTGGGGTCCCCCTAGTTACCCAGCCAGTGGATTTAGGAATGTATGCACCTGTAGTGTACATAGCATTGTATAACATGCACGCTGCAGGCTATATAAAGCAATAAAACTAACTAATATACCTGCTCCTGTTCACAAGCTAACATGAAATATGAAACAAGTTAAAGAAAAGCCTCCCTTTTTTGTCCTGTCATTTTTATTAGTGTGTATATTTTTTTCCTGTTATTCTTTGTAGTTTAGTAAGTGCGAGGATCAAGTTCCTATTTTTGCTTTAAATTGGAACTATTGTCAAGAACAAGTATTAAAGCACCTACTGTAGTTAACCCTATATTGACCTAATGCCCTGGGCATTTCGTTTTTAAAGGCAATACAACTTTCAAATCTATTTTTTTTTCTTTCCACTGGTGGAATGAGAGCTTTATTTTTTTTTTACTGATCCTTGAAGAATAAACATTAGCTTTGCACAAAACACATTTAGAATGAATCCTTATTTTCCAATATATGTTTTACAAGGAAACCAGACAACACAATACACGTACAATGAACGAACAATCCTTTAAATATGAAACAAGCTGGGCATACAATCGACTCATTCCAACTTACCACAAATTATTTCACAAAATCCTCATCACACAACACAGTAACACTGAACCTTATTTTACTAAAAAAAAATAATTCCTTTTATTATTAAAGAATATTAGTTTTCCATAGAGCACATTAGGATTAAAGCCTAGGTTTCTCTCTAAAATACAAGGACCCTTCACACATTTGCACAGAATACCGTTTTAATGCTCCCTTGATTTTCAACAAAACAACGTGAGCTTAAATCTGCTACAGCATATATCTAATTCGTATTCTAATGTCCCTTCCTCGTGCATTAATAGCAAGCTCTTGGGTCCACAAACTTCTTGAATGTAAAATGGCCCTTGAAACAGTCTTACTGATATGAGCATTCTATGATTAGACTAGAAATAGGTAGAAATATTTGTGAGTGCTTACCGGGGACAAAACTGGATGCTATTAAAATGAAAATCAGTTTAAAAAAAAAAAAGGAAAATCCAAGTATTCAGTCCAATTTTGGTGTGTTTCCGCGTTAGCAAAATGAATGATTCGTTAAAGCTGTGTGCTCCACATCCAAAAGCCTTAGCTGGTGTTCAGATATGGGTGAATAAATCATTTTTTTTTTTAGTCTATACACGACACCTTCTGAAAAATGTTCGTTTTGTAGCTGGTACCCAAAATATCAACCTGTTTCATCACTTCTTTCTACAGAATATTCCATCCCAGAATCTAGATCCAGCATTGCCCAGTGTTCAAAGTTTAGTGTCTGAACCCAGTCCATCTTTGAAACAGAAATGGTACAACCAGCTGGATGTGCAGATATAAATCCCCTTGCAAATAATAAATGGATTAATAATAATAAGGTATGAAGTTCTTTTTATAAAAATGAAGTGAAACTAAATGCTGCAGTTAGACAACCATTTTGATAAGAGGATAATTGAGGCGACACTGGTGTATAATTAGAGGATAATTTATGCTATATCCACTTTTTATTCCACCTCCCAAAATAAACCCAGTCCATAATCATTACAGGCAAATTGTTCTGAATTTTATAGTAGCAATTTGAACAAAGTACTGCAGTTAATCATGGGAGATTTTTTTCCCCTCCTTTTCTGTGTATTCCTGATTAGATCTCTAATTGCCTCTCAGCTCATGTAAAAATACCTGTGAATCGACTCTATTTTTATCATTAACAATGTTGACGATCAAATAAAATAAGTTGGATTTGGAATGCACATATCATTTCACTTGTAAAATACTAAATCAACAGTATTTGCCAAAACCACTAAACCACAAGTTCATCATTTGCATGGATCTAATGACTTGACTGTCACTAATCCACACATATATATATATGGGGCATATCTTTATTTATTGCTTTGTTGTCTATTATAAGAGAGATAAGATAGGAATCTTCTGCATTGTCAGACCTGGCTGCACACCTGCCTTCAAAGGGTTGATGAATGCATTCTGGGATTCGATTGGATTAGATGGGGGTGGGGGGGTGGGGGTGTTATCTACAATGAATGGATTGGATGAAGTTGCTTATTCATTTTTTTTTCCCACAAAGTATTGCAGACCCCATTGGCAGGCAATGAGTTAATGTTGTCTCTTCTAACCATTCACTGTCAAGAAAACATAGGTCTGGCCTACCTGGAGAAGAAATGGGTAAAAAAAATAATAATATTAAAAAAAAAAAGCTGAATAGGTTATGATTTGTTCCCCCTCTTGTTTATGTTGCTGAGCAGGAGCACAGTGTCTCTAATATTCCCCTGGCTGCCTGTGTGTGACTGGGTACTTGCTATTATTTGCTGGAGGAGTGAGAGCTTTTACAGTGCTGGGGGAGCTCTCTGAAAGGTGGGCTCCAACTCCCAGGCACAAACGCCAGTAGAAGCAGAGGGATTGTGACGTCAGGGGTTGACTGACCAATCGGGAGGCGCTGCCCTTTTGGAGACAAACCATTCGACTTGTGGCTTGTGCATCAAGTCTAAAAGCAGAAGCTGAACTTTAACAGAATCCACCTTAAATCTCTGCCTTAACTGCACAAGCCAAAACAAGTACGAATTAGCAAAGGAGAGAAAGGGGGGGGGATTAAAAAAAAAAAATTACCAAAAAAAAAAAAAAATCAGAATCAGGGAAAGAAAGAGAAACAAGGAGCTCCGCTTAGCCCTCGCTTTGTAAGGGCCTTTCACTGTGTGCAAGGGAAGGGGGGAATTACCTTAAGTATAGGGTAGGTGGCCTCAGAGGGGTGGGGAGGGGGGTTGATTGCTCTCAATCACAAAGTTTGATGATGACCATGACTACGATGGCTGACGGCTTGGAAGCTCAGGACTCCTCCAAGTCTGCCTTTATGGAGTTTGGTCAGCAGTCCCACTCCCAGCAAAGCTCGCCGGTCATGGCAGCGAGTCACTACCCTCTGCACTGCCTGCACTCCGGCTCCCATCCGCACCACCACCACCACCAGCAGCACGACACCTCGTCTTACTCCGGCAGCAACTCGTACAGCCGCTCGCTGGCAGCCTACCCCTACATGAGCCACTCGCAGCACAGCCCCTACCTGCAGTCGTACAACAGCAGCAGCAGCAGCAGCACCACCACCCAGAGCCGAGCCGAGGATCCAGGTGAGGCCGAGCACTGTAGCCTGGCTCTGTCAGCTTTATGGTAGAGTGTGGCGCCGGGAGATGGGTCTCTGCTTATTATATATATAGTGTAATATACAGTACCCTGGTTATTATATATAGTGTAATATACAGTACCCTGGTTATTATATATATAGTGTAATATACAGTACCCTGGT
>JAKJJM010178135.1:0-10579 GCA_021901965.1 Pipa carvalhoi
GCATTTGAGATCTTTCGCCCAAAAGTAGCCATAAGTCCTATGGCTAAAAAACTTTTGGGCGAAAGATCTCGATTGCTTAGAAGCGCAATCGAGATCTCGCCTGATGCGCTCGCGAGACTTCTTGCGTGATTAAGCCCACAAAGTCTCAATCGAGTCTTTACAGGCTTAATAACTTTCGCCCATAGGGCAGAATTTAATAAAGTCGGAAAGACCGGTACCGGTCTTTCCGACTTTCTCGCGTGAGGTTATTGTCCCGCGAGAATCCTGATTTCCAGATTATGGAAATCGTTATTTTTCGATTTCCATAATCTGTAAAACGGGACTTAGCAAATTAAGCCCGAAAAGACTCCAATCGAGTCTTTTTAGGCTTAATAAATTTCACCCATAACATGCTGCGGTCCACTCAGAATCCCCAGCCAACATCGGTCATGTACAATACAGCAATTTTCAAAAACCTTTATCGATCACTGAAATACAACAAAAGCCACACATTGCTGATTCATATTAGTCGGGCCATGCATACCCAGTCAGTACCAATAATTGGTAAGCAATGATTTTGTATCATTGGGCTTAATTTCATGATTGTATGACTGACCACAGCCTTCTCCTTTTTTATATATGCCCACCAAGGGGTCATTGGTAATAATAGGCTAGTACTTATTTACCACTATTCTAACTTAATGAAACATGGTGTGTAGCTTGTTGAAAAAATTAAAGGGTAAGAATTGGACTTAGGGGCACTATCTCCCATTGACAAAGTACAGATCTTGGCCTCCGGCATTGTTCCTCCACCAATTTCCAAGGATGTCCTTTCTGTTATAAATCATACATCATCTACTTCGCCTGTTCTTCAGACTTCACACTATCTGTATGATACCTAAACAACAACAAAATCTGAGAATAAACAATTGACTTCTTAGAAAAGGGGGGATAGTAATTAGTGAAATGAAGTATCGTGTTTCAGTCAGTATGTTTTTATATAAAGTTGTAACCACCCAATAACCACTAAGAAAAATTTTTACATCCAAAAATTCTATTTTAGTAACATGCACAATACATGTGAATCTTAGAGGAGTGGGTAGTGTATTTAGTCCCTTAACCATACATTGGACTTCCAACACGGTGACTTTCCAGAACAAAAATATATCATCTATGAATCTTCTTTAAAAATTATGTGATCCTGATATTTCAGTAAAACATATTAATTCTCATATGCACCGACATAGATATTGCAGGAGCCATGCTGGAACCCATTGTTGTGCCTGACACAAACTTTCCCTCAAAAACAAAGTAGTTGTGAGATAAAATTAACACCAATAAGTAATGTAAAAAATCCGTAGGCTTGGTTGCAGGTCTCTACCCCATCTCTATGTGGTATAATTATATGTATATATATATATATATATATATATATATATATATATGAACAGAGAGTGATAAAGTAGACAAATGCTGAAAAAATGGCTAGACCCTTCTGAACAGATTTTTCTAATAGACTGTAAAGTGGGGACAGTTGTAAAGCTCAAAGACAAATTAGTAGAGCATTGCAGAATTTCAAAGGGATAAGATGAGACCATGCATGAGAGTCTTAGAAAACAATAGTGTCATATCTTGGCAATAGTCTAGAGGGAAAAGGGACAGTTTTAGCTGCATTAATAATATAATTAGAAAGGGAGAGAGTAGAGTACAAAATATGCATAGCCAGTAAACAGATATAACTCATTTTGAATGGAAAAAGTGGAAACAGGGACAAATTTATGTAGAACATTTGTAAATTAACTTTTTCAAAAAGAAAAGAATGAATCTGCAAAGTCTTCCATTACAAGGCCTGTGAAATATACCCTACCCACTTGGTTTTCAGAATCTCACGCAAGCTATCACTTGCATTAAACACCACTAGACAAATGTGTTTCAGAATTTCTTGTCTGAGAAGGTAGCTACAGATAGTTAAGTGTAGTGGCTTTTACAAAGTGGTTATTTAGGTCAGTTCTTTCTTGAAAACATATGGATATTTCCTTCTCTAGAAGAGAAGTAATTTATCTGCAAATTTTGCAGTGTTAAACAATCACACTGAACCTCTTTAACAACCTACTGTACAAATATTTAAATAAAACAATAGGGACATCAGGCCTAATGTAATGTTCCTAGTTTGTAATCCAAAAAAGAACAAAGATAGCAGATTGATTTTTTCAGGTGTACTAGTGGCCAATCATATAAATATTCTTTTGAGTAGTCCTAATGTCACACATATTTTTCTCCATATTTTCGGAGTACAGTGAGCATCATCACAGAAGTCTCTACTAGCACACAACAACTGAAAAAAACAGGAGTGTTTTTTTTCTCCCAGTTTTGCTTAATATTTGCTGATGGGTCTGCTGTATACTTTGAAGGAAGGGTTGAATTGCATTTCTTTTAGCTTTTAAAACAACTTAAAAACATATTTTCCCTGCAGAGATGTTGGTGGCCTGATGGTTTCTTCTATTGACTAGAAAGAAGTTTATATTTAGCAACACATTTTCTTCTTACACTTGCAAAATTCACTGGAAGATTGCTCACTCTGTGCTTCTGAGATAAGTGGCTCAGAATCAAAACTTTTGATTAAAGTAAAAATTTTTAAATCAACAGAAGTAAAACCTGCATGTGACTTTACTCAAATAAAATTCTTTTACATCTTACCTCTATTTTTGTGGCTCAGATAATTCTTAGAAAGAAGATTGAAGGTTTACTTTAGTGCAATGCTTGTGGTGTGTATGCACAGCTGGAACAACAATTCCAGGGTGCTCACCTCTGTGTTAATTTTGAGCATGTTGAACATCTGGAAGCTGATGTAGATGATCTAGTTTAGCAAAATACAGCACAGCAAGACTGACAATCTTGAATGGAGCATGCTGATAAATAAGCAGGAAGTTAAGGGGTATCAGGAGCGCAGGAAGTATGTCAGGATAATAATGTGAGGATTGGGTTATTGTAGCTAGAAAGACTGGTAAGAGGTTTCAGAAGAGGGAGGCCAGTCCTGGGATGGAATACTCAAATAAACCAGGACAGCAGGCATCTTAGTTGCAATGTAGGTAAGAAGTTTGTAATTGTAAAGGATACTACATTTAGAAGGAAAGAATAATTTGTTAACACTACCACTGCAATATATATATATGTTAGGATAGAGTGGTCTTGTTAGTCCACAGATGCAAAAAAACTTTTGCTATTGACCTGATGAAGAGAGGTTAGAACTCTCGAAAGCTTGTCTATTTAAATTGACCATTAGTCCAATAATAAAGGTATCACCAAGTATCGCAATACTCATCATATATATATATATATAAGTTAGGATAGAGTGGTTGTGTTAGTCCACAGATGCAAAAAAAAGATGAGTATTGCGATATTTGGTGATACCTTTTTTATTGGACTAACGGTCAATTTATGTAGACAAACTTTTGAGAGTTCTATATTCTCTTCATCAGGTCCTAAGCAATCATTGCTTAGGTGCAGAATGTATGGAACTTCCAGACAAACTGTGGTAGCATAAAGAAAAATACAAAAAAGAAAAAATCCTAGTGCATTATCCTTTTATAATTATAATAAATATTTCTCAGTGTGGATAATGTCCCCAAAGTCCTCAAATGTTCTCTCTATGAGCTCTCAACGCTGATCTTTTGTGCCCATTTTAATAGTACCGTTTGTGAGTACCTTTAATGATAAACTCATCATTGATGGACCAGTGAGGGCCTTCACTATTTCCAACATCATCCAAACACCTCTTTTGCCTCACATGCTTATAGATGCAAGTATGCAAGTATGCTTACAAGGGAGCACACACTGCCCCATTGCCATCCCCTGTCTTTGAAGATAATATTTTAATTTCAATCAAAAGGAAATAATGCTCTAAAACAAACTTAGGGGCATCAAGAACAAACTGTGAATGTTTGTAAAATCTTGTCCTTAGAGAACCCAATTCCATATAGGATAGGTATGTAGCCCCTCTACATCAAAAGATAGCATGTCTTGTTCAACAGACACACCATCCAGTTCTTTCAAAACCTCTCCTGTATCTTTATACATGATGGAAGACTCATTATGTACAGTTTTTAAAAGTTATTAAAAATTATCTACATATTTCACCTTCAATACTTAAAATTATTGGGTATCCAGGTGAACTTTTAGGATTTGTATGCAGTTTAGGAATAATATAGATGATAGGAACAGAGGCATGGGGATTATACAGAAATGTATTTTTTGTCTGTGGTTGTTGTTATTATTTGATGGTTTGATTTATATTTTGATATTGCATTATATTTTAAGGTTTAAACAGGCTATTATTAAGTTTTAGGTCTGCTGTTGTCATTAATTACATTTGTAAGTTTATTATGTTTGTAAGTGATGCTCCTTTCTTCCTCTTTTTCTTTCCCCCTTAAAACCTACCTGAAATTTTGGAAGCATACCTTCCAGGATTTACTCAGCAAAGATTTTAAAAACTACGGCAGATCAAGGTTGAAGCAATATTATGGATGATTTGTGAATGTGTTGGAGAAAAGAGGGATAGGCAGAATCATATCCATACAGGTTAGGGTCATAAAGAAAGCAAAGGTCAAATAACAAGCCATAAATCTAAACCAGTTAAGAAAACATATAAACAGCAATAGTACCCTTTGGACAAAGCAGACAAAAACCAGTCAGGGTCAGTAAGCAGTAGTAAGCCCAAAACTAATACAAGACTGGCAATTATTTGACTGGATAAACCTGAAATGATGAGGTGCAGCTATAGAATCAGGAAACATGGTGGATGCTCCTAAGTATACATAATGAATGGCCTGCCATTTGCACGCAGAGACATGGATTTTTATTGTGATATTCTATTTCTAACTAAATATTTTCCTAACCAACTTCTCCAAGTGGTGGTTTCGTTTTTTGTTCTAGCTGCACGTTTGCAAGAGATATGATTTTTAAATGATGCTATAAAAATAGTTTTTCAGGTAACTAGGCCAGTCTCATAAACCTGTTTACACACCCTGGCCTCCAATTTAACAGTTTTTCTGTATTTTATATAAAATTCAATCTCATAATGAATTCCATTCCTAAGGCTATGTACCCTTCTTTAAATAGTTTGTGCCTTGTTAATCAATATCATTTTCATTTTCAATAGATGACAATCTAAGTAAACATCTATGTTGTAGTAAAAAGTATTTTTCTCTTTCTTGTAATGATGTTCTATATATGTATATATAAAAATATTTCCAGATCTGGCATAATCCAAATGATAAATGAGATATTCTTCTTTGAGCTTATTACGGTACTACTAAAGGAAAATTGATTGAAGTCTACCTGTCAGGATTTAATATGTTTTCTTCCTTATTGAAAACTGCACTTGTTAATATAGTTGAATCAAAGCCTGAATAATATAAGTCAGTCTCACCCCACATTAATCCTCAGTAAAGTCTGCGAGGAGCCTTGTTTAGTAGAACAGTAAATTAGCAAATATTAACTTTTCTAAAAATATTAAGGATGATTAAAGGGTGATCACAGAGGAAACCCCTCAGGAAAGTAAGGTGGGTTCACTTTGTGTGAAATTGCAATATTCTGTAGAAGGTAAGGCCACTACAGTGCTGAACTCTGACCCCAAAATAATTTTTCCCCTTTAACTCATTTAAATATGTAATAAAATGAATAGTTGTCCATAGGAAGAAGGCTTCTTTCAGTGATTGATGTGGTTGGATCACCACCAGCACAGCAATTTGTAGTGATTGAATTTGATTTAAATGTATTCCTTTTGCAAGGGACAGGTTGGTTGTTACTGTTGAGGAATGTACATGTACCCAAATACTGATTTAAATGCGATGGGCCTAACTTAGAGGGGCTGGATGTTGTGTAGATAAATGAAAGGAGATAAAATATGATTAAGGGCTGTGACATTACTTATTAAAGTTACTGAAAAGAGTTTGACGTTGTGTTTGTGGTTGTACTTTTATCGCTGTACTGAGGAACTTCATAAAGTTTATTAGTATGCAATTCTAGATACTTTTATTCTAATTGATGGAAACTGGATTAAGAAAATGTATTTTATACAGATATTAATTCTCAGTGGTAATACCTATACAAATCCCATACATATGGCTTGGCCAAGAAACTAATTAAACTTAGAAACAGGGTCCTATTTAGTGCCTGCACTATTGTCTATGCATCCATTTACCATTTTTAAAGCAGTGAAAAATGTTAATGGACCCATCATACTCAACATAATACAATATCTAGAGCTAAATAAAAAAATGTGATCACATGCTGCACAAAGTATTGTTTCCAGAGCACATCATTCAAGTACAAGTTAAATTAAGTATACAATAACTTTACAAAGTAATCCCCAATATTCAGTAACTATTAAAATAACAGAAATTTTATTTAATATGTCAGAACTTAAATTCCCATAGTTAAAGAGCTGACATTAATAAAACAACCTCTAAAGATTAGTAAAAAGGATAAAATCTTCATATTAAAAGAATACATAGAATTGTTATTCTTGATCAGCCCAGCGGGTAAAGAATGATTAATTACGACTTCATTATTTTATGCATCACAGAGATTAAACATGTATACTGATTAATTATTCTGTTTGAACCTATTTATACAGGGTAAAGCTTCAGTAACATCTTCTTGCATTTATTGTATTTCTCAATATTTATTTTAATTGCATGAAAAGCAGAATATTTCTTGCTTCATTAATAAAAACAAAGAATAAATTAGAATATTATATCCATGTATATATACACATAATGATGAAAGGATGCTATTAAAAAACTGATTATTTTGTAAAATAGGAGTTTATTCCAGGGAAATTGTAAACGAGTTGCAAACAATATAGTTTTATTTTTTCCATTTTTGTAACAAATACTTCCCCTTGTGGACTCTTTAGTACTATGATATACACAAGCTAGGAAATCTGTATTGCAGATTAAAGCCCAAGCAATATGTCCATATATTGTGATAATACAGTTACCAGTTTCTGCTCTGTTGGTGCTTTCGTCAAAGTCAAAATATTGAACGCTATATACACATCCTAAAGGTCAAAATTCCCATCCATTCGCCATTTCCCATTCTTCATGTTTTCATCAACCTCTGCAATGTGGTGAATTAGTGTCCAATTTGGAAACCTTCAGTGGTCACAACTTATGGAGCTCTTCGCATCACTTTGTGTGCATGCTGAGGTAATTAGGCTAGTCATCAAGCAATGGAGTCTGTCACAGTTGCAAATTCAGCAAAGCATACTGTGTATAATTTCACACTAGCCAGCAGCAGAAGGAGGAGGAGGAGACAGAGTTGCACAGGGCTTGGGGGCAGGTAGGCAACAGCCAGAGAGAAGGGATTCAGGAGAGGAAGCCCTGTGATGTGGGGTTGGCGATTACTAAGGGAATCAGTTGAGGGGGATGGAACTTCCAGCGGGCAAGCCCATGCTAAGTACAGCCACAGTCAGCATGGCCCATGAGGTGCAGGCAGATGGTCAGACAGCTTTGGCTGCCATGGCAACAAGTGTAGCAGTGGCAGGAACAGCTATGGCGGGCACTTATTTTTGTTTAGCCATGTCTCTGGGAGCACATCTGAAGTTAGAGGTTAAAGAAAAAATTTGGAAAAGGGAGTTTATTGAGCTTTATTCTCTGTTACCAACAGAAGAATTTGTGGATGTAATGGAGAAAAAGAGATAGAAAAAAAGAGAAAGGAGAAGGAGAGGAGAAGATACAGGAGGATCCCTAAAACATTTGGGACATGGCTTAGAGCCTTGTGTACTTTTGCAAGTGTCCTGGTAGAAAGATGGCCAGAGTTGTGTTCCAGTCTATTCTGCTACGTGGATGAGATCTATGTGGCATGTAGAGATTATGGAAGCATTGCATGGTGGAAGTATGATGAACATTTCTGACAATGGATGTCATCATGCCACATGATGCGATAGGATCATAAGGATATTCACTTATGGTTGAGAATGATGGGGCATCAAAATCTTGAGAGCACCAGGGGGCAACGACTCTCCATGGCATCATCCGGGGCAAAAAAGGTTTTTGCTTTGCATTTAACAACCTGCAGTGCAAGTGGGGAAATGCATGCAACTTTAGGCAAAGATGCTCAGGTTGTGGAGGGACACATTCCTTGCAAAATGCTTTAAGAGAAACAGGACAGGTCGATCTAGTGACACTATTCAAAAAGGGGAGGTCCTCAGTGAGGTTGAGCGTGATGCAGCCATGATGCAGCCATGACTAAGCAATTATGATAACAAGGATTATGCCCGGCTATTACTTGGGGTTTTAGGGATGGATTTAGGATTTTTTTCACAGTGAAGTCAGATATCACGCATGTGTACAACAACTTTAAATCGGTGCTGGAGTTTCTAAAAATAGTGAGGGAAAGGTCGAGGATGGAGGTGAGCATGGATAGGATGACTGGCTCCTTTCTCCCACTCTATTCCCAGACTGAGGGTGTCAATTTTCATAACTATGGTTCACATTCTTTTAGGAATAGGGCAGTAACTAAAGTAGCAAGTACTGGTTTGGGGAACAAACAATAAAGGCATTGGGAAGATGCTGATCCAGAGCTTATAGATGTTATGTTCAGCCATAGTTTGCTGAGTAATGGATAGAGGGGATTATGTTCGATGTTGAAACTGTTATTTGTTGATGCTTACTTTGTTATTTATTTTTTACCCAGATGCTCCCAAATTCTCAGAATGGATAATTGGCCTGATGCACAGAGGAGGGCATCAATTTACCAAGGTGACATATGGCTAGGCTTTCCTGCCAGTCAGGTAGGAGTGTTGTGGTATGGGAAAGTGAGTATGTTGTGGGATAGGGTTTTGGTAGAGGTATTAAGTTTGATGACACATTATTCATCTCTGGACATACTGGTAATTCATGCTGGGATTAATGACACAGGCAAGATAAAACAGAGAGATCTTATCTAATATATTAAAAAAGATTTACAAATGATTTGGAAATTATATCCAAGAATTAAAATATTTTTTTTTCAGGTATAATATCTAAGCTTCAGTGGCATAAAGCCAGAGTCCTCATGACGTTAGAGCGGTCTCTAAAAAATTAACAAATTTATCTTTAGTTTTGTTGGAAAGAGAAATGGGTTCACAGGAATTTTGACATGGATACTAAAAATGGCTATGGGATAAAGATAAAGTATACTTGTCAGAGGTGAGCATGGATTTATTTATTATAGGATTGAGAGATGGAGAAGAATGGGCTATGGCAGAATGTGGCAGAATATGCCAGAATAATTATACCACATTACAAATCACTTGTCAGACCACACATGGAATACTGTGTGCAGTTTTGGGCACCAGTGTACAAGAAAGATATAGTTGAGCTTCAGCGAGTTCAAAGGCAGGATACTAAGGTAATAAAAGGAATGGGCAAAATAGAGTACCAAGAAAGATTATGGGCTTGCTTAGTCTAGAAAAAAAGAAGATTAAGAGGTGGCCTAATAACCATGTATTAATATATCAGGGGTCAGTACAGAGATGTCTCCCACTCTATTTATGCCAAGAATTGTAAGTAAAACAAGGGGGCATCCTCCTCTGCATATAAATGAAAAAAAGTTTCTGCACCCACATAGAAGGGTTTTTTTACTGTAAGAGCAATGAGATTATGGAACAATCTGACTGAAGAAGTTGTCATGGTTGATTCCATTAAAGAGTTCAAAAGGCATGCTTTCTTCCAGTATAAAAACATTACTAGTTGTGGTTACTACATAACTGAAGGTGGGATCTTGATCCAGGGAATTACTCTGATTCCATATTTGGAGTCAGGAAGTACACTTTTTTCCTAATATGAGGATAATTGGCTTTTGCATCATGGGTTTTTTACCTTCCTCTGGATCAACATTGCAACATTGCAGGAAAAGAGTCTGTGTTACCATTTTAGAGTTAAAAACATGGACTTGTATTTATATTTATTAAGACCCAAAGAGGCCAATGTTTGCAGCCCTGCCTTTCTCAAACTTAAAACTTCATGAACCAAAATCATAAAGTATCTTGCAGCCAGTTGTATTTTTTAATTCTTTGTAATACCCTTTTAGGACATTTTTAATTACTTAAAGGTTCCCTAAATTACATAATTCCAATAGTCAGGTAATCATGAAATGAAACCTAGGGCGAGAATCTTGGGTTAATCCCGCGCGATTCTTATGCGAGTTATTTGATCGAGCCTACCTTTCCATTGAAAACTTGATAGAAAAACTCGATCAAATAACTCGCTCGAGATTCTGGAAAGACAGCAGTATTTCCGCCGTTATTAAATTTTGCCCTTAGTGTAGAAGTTTCATTCATAGCAATCAGACTGTGATGGTTTAGATTGAGGTAGCAAAATCTGTATCATCCATTTGGTTTCAAATCCTTGAATGTCATTAGTGCACAATCTGCAATATCGAAGGTTCAAAATGTAGTTACTATTCTTTTGATATCAATAAAAAAGACACCCCGGAGCAACGAGATAGATAAGGGGTGATTGACTGCTGTGGGAGCCAATTGGAGCAGGAATAGAGGGAGCTGGGATGGGGTATAAAAAGTTAGGAACGGAAGGAAGGGGGGTCAGAGTTAGGA
>JAKJJM010178269.1:0-10356 GCA_021901965.1 Pipa carvalhoi
CCAGCTTCAGATGGAAAAACTACTGGGGAGAAATGCTTTTTACTATGGTATAGTACTGCATATGTAAAGATGTAATCTGACTATAGTTGCCCTTTAACAAAAGTCTGATCTTATATTAACTATGTAACAATAGCAAGTGATTTGAATTACTAAAAGGCATGGAAAGGGGATTATTATTATTATTTGATATGAATATAGGTATTGTAAAAATAACTGAGGGTAACAGGGCACCACAGCAGGTTTGACGCTGGCCCCACCCAAGGTGCGGAGTCTAAGGGACCCCTGGTCTTCACTCTTAACCTCTGCGAGGGGGTATGGCCTTTGCCTCAAGGGGATCCCCAGGTTGCGGCCCCTGGGGGTGCCACCCACTGGCGGTACTGAAGTGGTGGCAGAGGAGTAGGAGGGAAATTCAGGATACTGGAAACTGGATGCAGGATGCCAACTGGAAAAGCAGGGATCACACAGAGAAGCAGGAATCAGGACTCAGGCAGCAAGACCTATAAACAGGCAGTGAGACAGCCAACCTGCAGTGTATATATATCCACTGCCTAAAAGGGATTGGCTGGTAAACAGCTTCCAGTATTGGAGGAAACGAAAAATGGAATCTAGCAGGACAGAAATCAGATACTAGAATACCAAAAAGGCATAAAACATCAGCTGGATCCATAGCGAGAAGGAAAGATCACTTCCTGTGGAAGGGACGTTCAGAGTTCAAATCCTGGGACTGGAGTAAGCGCTGTGTTAAAGTTATTCTCTGGAGGTTGGGGGGACCTCGTCAGTTAGTTGAAGTGGCACTAAAGTAAATATGTTCTAGAGTGGTAAAAAATATAAATAGCAATCTGGCCTTTAAAGACGCACAGTAATAGAACTAGACAGCTATTGTTGCTAGATCAGATTTTGTATTTATCCAAAATGAAATGTTAAAAACTCAGAATAGCTTTCCATTTATATTAATGATAAGTGTGGTAAGCACAGTGGATGAGGTATAAAAAATCCTGGCACCTCCAGGTAAAAAGTTTAAATTCACCTGATATAAGGAGGTTTAAGTCACCCTGAAATGTTGTGATTTTTGCTATTCTGCAATATAAATGGGGATGACCCCCAAAGATACATACAGTGAGCATATAAGCCATTTCAAAGCACAGAGGATTTATGTTTTTCAGTGATCAGTAACTGAAATTTAAACTGAAAAATTTTGCATGGAAACACCAGTTACCTAATATCTTTTTCACCTCTTGCCTTGTGTGATTTCCTTTCAATGTTTTCAACATCATTACTGTTTTAGTGATAACATTGTTATAAAATGAACCTATGGAATTTTGATCTTTGAAAGGTTTACCTTGAGGCCAGATTCACACTAGTCCCGTACAAAATAGCATTTTTTAAAAATAAATATCCATATATACAGTATATTAAGTTGATGAATGGAAAGGGAAGGGGAAGCATAATAAAGGAAATCTAACCCTGCCTACTTTTCATCTAGGAACAACTGGCAGTGTTTGATGAACTACATGTCCTAACACAAACTGAGTTACTAGACACAAGTAATAAATGTTACTTATTACAATACTTTGTTCTACTCTGTGTTCTAGCCTCAGAATTCATTAAGAAAATTCTCCTTAAAACCATTAGCGGGCTCTTTAGTAACTCTTAAACTCTTTTGATGAATCATGTGGTGCACTCTGATAATCCTGTTTTTTGCTACATATTATCCAAAAGAAGAACATTTCCTGGCAAAAGGTTTTCTTGCTTTGTGAAATATGTCTTTATTTCCAAATCAAAGACACAGAGCAGAACACTATGGCAGCAGGAGAACCACTAGACGGGTTGTTTTTTGTGTGATGAAATGTTTTGCATCCCTGTTTGTAATCAGTGGAACCCACAATCATTTTTGGGTGATTAACCCTGTGGTTGCCAGTAATGAGCACATTTGTTTTGAGGTTAAGGATTTCCAATGAACTATTTTAGTTAAAAAATGCACATTTTCATTATTAGTAAGCTAAAGCAGGGGTGTTCTGTGAAGCAGTAGCAAAAAAGAAAAAGACAGATAAAGTAGTAGAACATAGGAAAAGTCATTTTAAAGCACAATTAGTTAGTAGATGTACTGAGAGATAGAATGGTTATATTAAATCAGGCTGGGCCTGCGTGTTAAAGGGACCTCTCTGCACTGTCAATTTGCTGCCCCCAGCAAACATATTCAGCCCCTGTTCCCACTGCTATTAATTACCCTTCTACTGCCTTGAGGTGCAAAGAGCACTTCTGCAGCAACTAAAGATTTAGGGCCAGATTCCATAAGCTCCGTACTTGTGGGGAAATGTCTTTATGAAGGCATTTCCGCAAAGTGCATGAAGCGCGTCCGCGACTATTTCAGCATCCGCGCCTCATGCACTTCGGGGAAATGCCTTCGCAAAGGCATTTCCCCTCAAGTACGGAGCTTACTGAATCTGGCCCTTGTTCTCCAAAACTGTCCTTTATAGAAAAAATTCACCCCATTCAGAGAAACAATTTAATGTATTGTATTAAATTTTCAATAAAGCATATAGGGATGATTTTTTTTGTATAGATGCTCTTATTTGTTTTAATAATTGAATTTATGGCTATAAATGGAAGATGCCATACTGTACCTTCCTCCTGTTGGCTAAACTATACAGAACATTTTGGAATGTTTCATGCTGACAAAGCAATAAATTCTGAAAAACCCTTGTAGAACTCAGTAGGGAAATCTATATGCAGTTATTAATATTTTTAGAATCATTACCTGATCTCTAAAATGCCCCTTTAAATGAGGACATTGTATAAAAGTGCACCACATGGGGTTGGGGGGTGTAAATGAACAAAACTCATTAAAAATGTTGTACTTCATTTCCATAAATGCCATATCATATCATGAATTTATATTTCCACAAATGACTGATGAAATAAAAAGGTTGCATTAATAAGCAAATGAGCATTTAGCACCATTAGACAAACTCTTTCTTAAAGCTGATTATATATGAATTGACTCCTATTAAATGTTTTCAATTATTATTCAATACCCACACATAGGATTGATTTCTTAGCAACTTTATGTTCACGTTAAGCATACATTTTTATGTGTTCGATTTTACACATGCAACAATTGATTCATTCATTTGATGGTGGGTGGAGAAAATTTTTCATCGTATAGAAGCAATTTATCAGTTGATGCAGGCAACCACAGTTACCTACTTCTGATCCACGATCACCCACAAACAAAAAGAATACAAAAATATTTAAAAAAACAAACCATTTCTTGAATGCCATACAATCTCTAGTCTGGGCGCCTATCCAAAATCTGCACTGTGTATCCCTATACTCCATACATTTTCTAGCAGTTAGAATGCAGTTCCTAACTGTCATGAGCCCAGGGAAACTGCCTCCCCTGCCACTATGGTGCATCTGCCTAGCATTTTAGTTTGTCTTACTCCAAGAGTCATACTGAAATACTCTTTAATAATCTTAAAAGACCAGCAAATGCCACTTTGGCTGGCATAGAAGTTACTCCTAGGCAGTGCTTGTAAAAATATCATCTTTTAAGTCACATTTCTGGTTTGTATTATTTTACTTTGTTTTTCTTCTTTTCTACCTAGTGGTTGTTTTTATCTTCTATGCAAACAAACCCCTGCCTAGTCCTATTGTTTCCTATGGAAATTAAGATAATACATATTCATGAAATGCCCTATAAAGCCCCATTTTTGTTGTACTGAAAAGAGAGAGAGACAACACAAATTTAACTTCAAAGATTATATTTTTACAAGTAATGCATAGGAATAACTGCCATGCCAATATAAATGGCAACCGGTCCTTTTAATATTATATTAGGATTTCTCTTTAAAAAAAAAAGATAAAACAATAAAATACACATGGTATATCTGCAGATATGTAAACAACTATTGTTGTGTGTCTTTGGTATTTGTCGCACTAATCAATATACTTCAGTACACATGATAGACATAACCTACATTACTATCAAATCACAATAACTAATTAAGGCAGAATATAAATCCTGATTGATAAATCAGCTACCTTGCCTAATACAGCACAGATGGCACATTCCTGATATGATATGCCTATCTTCTTTTTTAACTGTATATTATGTTCTTGTAAGAGGATATCTTACACCCACATGCATTGCTAGAAAGACCCGCAAAGCCTAGCATTGTCTCAGATCACTGATTCCCTATGGCAGATATATCCTGCCATACTATGTGGTTTCACTGGATGTTCTTTAGGAGCTGGCTACAAAATGGGCTTGAATTAGATTTTGAAGAAAAATTGTGTCTGCTTTAAAAAAATATATAGTTCTGGCTAGAAATATATTGGTTCACATGTGGTAGCATGAATATCATCCACCAGTGTTGTGAATACAGATTTACATAGCTGTTGCAGCTACAGTGTGTAGGTATCATGGACAAGACCCTGGAATGTATTGCTTTATCTCTACTATACCCATGGAATACTCCTTGAGAACATGAGCATCATTATCACACAATGCAACAACATAGATGTAAACAAGTGGCATGTTGGAAAGAAAACATGGAATTTTGGGAAATACTGAGCTGTACCTTTATGATAAATAACTCCTCTGTCTATGGTGTATGTTAAGATGTTCAATGACAGATTCATACACAAGACAGTTGCGTATGGAACAGTTATTATGTATACAGGAAAGATAGATCCTAAGAAATTATCAAAAGCCTACAGGAGAATAATGATATATAAAAATAAGATATAAATAAGCTTGAGCGAGAGCTTTCTAGTAGTGTATTTATTGTTTAATGAAAGACCAGCAGGGAAACAGATGCTGTTCTTGGAAATTGCATTATGATTTCTGCAGACTGAAAGAACATGGTAGGGAGTCTAATTCAAATTAATAGTAGCTAAGGTAGAGGGTTATTTGAACCAAAATTATTATTTGTAATGGGGTAACAGGACTGAGGAAGAACAGAGAAGGCATAGTCTGAAAAATATCTAAATTCATATGTGTTTGTTGGAGATCATGAGGCTGACTGTTAATAGAGCTTTTAAACATGGTAGTAATTCGATTCTTAGCAGTAGGGTAGGAGGGGGAACATCACAAATACCTGACTTACCCTACCTATTTAGAAGTATTCTGTATATGTGGTTCCCAAATGTACTACTACCAGCGAGCCAAGTGAGTTTCTATGGTAAAAAATAATTGTTGAAAATCATAGAAACCTAAAAGGGCAAAAAAGAACTGTGAATAAATTATTGGAAAATGTAAATTTCACTACATTGGAAAAATCTGATTTTTATGGTTCATAAATATGCTCTTAAATGTATTATTTTATCTCTATCCCAAATTGGTTTTAGCTACAGTATGTCAAAAAGCGGGTGATAGTATGTAAGCAACAAGTTGTAGCATTTTGCATAATTAAATCTGTTAAAAGAGGCTTTTTAATAGCAGAAATCATATGTCAACCCTTAATTGTCATTAGGTAAGACGGCTTTTAAAACAGATGTTATGAAATTCCAAATTCATTATTCAGCTTTTAAGCTTTTGTGACTATGATGTTCCCTTAAGAACAGGTTTAAAGACATCTTCCATGTTTAATCCAATTTGTCATAATGCCAGATTAGCAAATTTCTTCCTAGAACCACTAGTAGTGATTCTAAATATTATTCAAATATAATTGCATTCTTAATGAAAAAAAAAGTTTTATCCATTTCTTTTGTTACTGATATTTGTAAATAGGCAATATATTGTTAGCATATCCAGATACAACGGGAAATATTTGCCAATATCCATTCTCACTTTTTGCCACCAGTGCATTGGTAACATATCTTAATGAAACAAATATACTTTCAATATAATATATAGTAAACTTTTGGGTACAGATTTCTGTATGTTCAGAAGATTATGAAACATATTTCATTTGCATTAGTTAAGTGGAAGGTGCCATACTGATTTCTCAGATGCAGTCATTCTGCAAAGTTTATAATAGCAAAACCAACCCAAGCATTATATATATCCTATACATATGACTAAAGGCAGTTCATGTATTGGGACATTCCTGGATTGCACAATCAGCAGGGCCTTAGCATAAAGAGACCTTTAGGGTATAAATGGCTGTGGAGGTGGAAATAAAGGGGAGAATCAAATTACTGCAAGGTAGATGGTTTCTCTCTACCAGAGAAATGTTTACTAACAGGAAGTAAAACAAACCTCTGTTCTTGGCAATATATGGACAGATTGATAGACATAAGAGCTATAAGATAAAATGGACATGGGAAGGATGGAATGGACATGGGGCATTTAGAGAAAGGGGTTGTTTAGAGAAAGGGTTGGTGGAAAAAATCTATCTGCAGATGTGCAGTTGCTTAAATTCAGCAAAATTCAGGAGAGGGTCGGGTACTATGTGGCAATCAATGTCACAATCATAGGCTGAAAATCTGGAGACGAATGCTGATCTAGCAGCAATACACTTAGGGCTTCATTGACTTAAAGGTGAATTCACATGTCAAAGTCACCTCATTACAATTTGAGTCGCATCACAAAAATAGATACAACTTAACTTCTCACTATTGACTAAGTGGAGAATACACTTGTCAAACAAGTGTACAGCTGTGTTTGCTGTCGCATGTGTAATGTGGCATAGTTAGGCGGATTGAAGTAGGATGTAGTAGTGATGTCAGTCTCATCATATCCCACTAACTGTATTCTGTCAATATTCTATTTCTATGTCACCTTGTCCCTAGGTCATGTTGTCATTTCGTCACAGTCGCCATTGTCACTTTTGATTGAATAGTCGCCTTATGTAACACTGGAGCCCTGCCATTAACACCCCCAATTTGCCACTTTGATTATGGTAAAGTCAAACAGGTGAAACTGTAGCAGTACACGTAGTCGCATTCGCACCTTCACACAATCCTCTGCTTAGTCAATAGTAGAAGTACCTGTGCACATGAACGCAATTTGTTGCAAAGAGCTCCATTAGTTCATGACTATCGTAGATGCCCAAATTGGTCCCGTATTCACCACTTTGCATAATTTATTCAATAAGTGAACATGGGGAAGTGGCGAATAGATGTGAATTCATAGCTCTACATGACTATTCGGACTTTTGACAATGAGGACCTCAGTGTACTGCTGCTAGATCAATCAGGTACGTTTAGAAACCCATAATAGTTATCCTTTAAGAAGTGAAAAACATGTACGCATAGTGTGGCTGTCACAATTAAAATATAGAAAGATAGAAATAGGGGCTTATTCATGAATGTCTGCACAGTCACGTACAGGTCCAATTTGGCACTTCCCTTTACTTATTGAGCCAACTCTGTGGTGTGGTGAATTTGCATTCAGTTCAAACACTTACAACAGTCACAGACTATTTGTCTGACTACAATAATAAAGTAGTACAATACTCTCCATTGGAGCAACAATATGCTGTTTAGTGATTATGTACAATTGACTGCTCTACAATATCCTGGTCATAATCATGATGACAGTCAAATTGGTGTGGAGTAAGGCAAATTAATGTCAGAAAGTGAATTCACTCTTTGATAAATATGCCCCTTAAGCAGTTTTTACTGCTGATGTAATGTCAGGGATCGAAAACACTTGCCTCTGGGTGTTATAAAATTGTGGCTTCCAGTTCATGCTTGGACTTTACCTATTTGTTTAAAGTCCTGGGATTTTTGTGGCTTTGTAGCTATTTGTACCAAGTTTTAAATGACTGAAATGCCACAAAATGAAAATATTTGACATTTTGTAACCTCAGGTGAAGCATAGCAGCCAGTGTAACCCTGGGGCAACAATTCAGTTTTGTGTATTGTTAGTAAATGATACATAATGATGACATAGTAGTCTAGTAGTATTTCATTTAACCAAAATGCTTATTGACAACTTTACCTACATAGATGCTTTGTTAATTACAACTTGTTTATGCATGCAATACTTTTCATTTGTCAAACCTACTAAAATCAAACTGGATTGAAGGACATCTGACTCCTGCCACCATGATTCTGACCATGGTATGAGTGTATGGATAGACTGGATACTATTTTACCTTCAAAAACTACTTTACCTTTAGTTGACTGAGGTAATAAAAAGCAGCTTAGAAGCAGTAGCACAACACCTGCTTATTTACGCCTTTTTCACTTGCGTAGCAGATAATTTTTCAGAGGAATACAGAAATCCTATATACTGCTAGCAGTGTAATTACTTTAAATAAGCATACGTGCAGTTCTATTTAAGGCGCCTTCATGGCATACACATAATTACATACAGCCATAGTCAGCACAATAGATACATAAAAGCACAAGTATACAGTCACTTTATAAAAATGACTCCACTGTTGTAATGTTGGTATTGCTATTGTACACAAAATGTGTCCACTGTCACTGCTGTATACTTTACACAAAAATATTCTGACACCTATCTTATAAATGTTTTGTGCTGCCAAAGTCACTCTTTAACTTAAATACCTGCCAGACAAGATGTAATTTGCAAAGGATTGTGGATTGTCTTCTTCCCCAGTGAGTCTTTCAATAATAGAGATAGGGTGTCCCAGGATTGCCTTGATGTGGAAAGCAGAGAATTCAGAAAGGAGTAAAGCTGCTGGTCTTAAATAAAAGAACTAAAGATGAGAGGAACTGCAAGACATAATCTTGGGAGCTTGATGTAAATAATGTTAAAGGGAAACTGACACAGACTTTTGCTCTGTTCATCAAAATTGTTCTTGCTCAAGTGGTGACAAAATGCCATCTCTGTATTTTTTTTTTTGTGTGTGTACAGTTAAATCAGGCCTGCTGAATCCAAGGGCATAACTGTCTCTTGGAATTGCACTCTACAGACCATAGTTTGAATGAATTTGTAACAGTTCTGCTGTGGCTGCAGAAATATTTTACATTGAGGGCACAGGGAGTTTGGTGATGGTAACCTATTACATTCAGAAATGAAGTTGATTTAAAGACAGGCAATAAGAATGTTTTCTTTAAATACTTTTTGGCCATTTAATCTAAAGCTGGAAGGAGGCAGTATACCCCTGTACCCAAGTGAATGCAAGATGAAAGAGATTAGTGGTATGAATCTGCCATCTGAAGAGTTAAATGGGGTAGAGAAGTGGAAATGGGGTGAGATGGGCCGATTGGTGAGAAGGCTTAATTGTTCCTGAGAAAGGACTTCCCTTGAAAGATCCTGGGAAGCAGCGTTCTCACAATAGTGTCCAGTTCTGAGTAACTAAAATGATTTGTAGATTTTGATGTTGACAATTGGAGAACCACTGACAAAACATGCATTCCCTCAGCACACCTTTAACTATATAGCACACATGAACTACACAACTTTCTTGCTTCAAATAAAATTGCCTGAAGAAAAAGACACTTTAATTTGTATAGCTTGTACAAGATATATGTAAGTTGACTCCACCTTTATGGAAGGGTCCATGTGGTTTCCTATATGAAATGTTGATGCCCTTTATTATAGGTTGCAGCCTTTCCGCACTAAATAAATGGGGGTAAGGTTCTTTTGTGGTTCTGTAGAGTTTTCTTGGAGTTGCAATCTGTCCCATTTTTGATTGCAGGGAGAAATCTCAAACCATGGAGGCAGTTGAACAGGTTTGGGAATCCTATAACAAGCCACAAATTACAAATTTATTTACAATAAAGATACAGAGAAGTCTGATTTTCTATGAATCTTTATAGTGCATCTGCACTGTAATATAGTGATTTCTGAATAATAAGATAAAATAGCTAAGGAAACTACACAATACGTGTGTGTAATATAAGATATTGAAGACTGATTCCTTAGTGGTTGGTCACACTACAAAAAAGAAAATATATTAGGTGAAGAAATTCAAAGTATCTGCTGATTATGTATGTATGTATGAATGTATAATTTTATTTATAAAGCGCCACAAATTTACGCAGTGCTGTACAGAACAATACAAGTTCAATACAAACATGGGAAAAGTGCAATAAGCAATACAAGTGTAGTATCACAGGGATAGTTCACTTAAGTGCTAGGTTGTGGATGATACATGAGGTTTTGCGGTCCCTGCCCCATTGAGCTTACAGTCTAAATGAGAGGAAGACATTACATATACAGGGAGGAGTGTAATAAGAGCTGTACCAAAGTGCCGAGACACAGGCCAATAAATACAAAATATTAAACATAAAAAACTAAATAAGGATACAATAAAATATATACATAAGAGTCAATATATACAAAAAGGTCAATGGTAAATATCAGTGCTAGTGCTCCAGGAGGTATGATTTCAGTTTGGTTTTAAAAGTACAGAGGGAATGCTCCTGGCGAAGATAAAGGGGTAAAGTATTCCAGATGTGGGGTGCAGAGAGAGAAAAGGGTTTGAGACG
>JAKJJM010178437.1:0-10779 GCA_021901965.1 Pipa carvalhoi
GCTTATTATATGTATTTATTGACCAATGTTTCAACACATTGTTATTAGCACTTATTACCCCTCTATCTGTGTTTGTAATATCTTCCTCCCACCTAGATTGTAAGTTCTATGGGGCAGGGACCTCCAGCTTCTTGTGTCAACCACTACCTGACACTTAAAGTGTTGTATCCTTGTGATATTTCTACTTATATTGTGTAATGCACTTTTCCCTTGTCTGTATTATATTTGTATTGTTGAATTGTACAGCGATGCATAAATTTGTGGCGCTTTATAAATAAAATTATACATATATCAGCGCTATATAAATACAATACAATACATACATAGTAGAAATGTAATACATATATTGCTGTTACATTATGTTCTACTTCTGTTGCTTTATTGGTACTTTTCAAATTTTTTGTTAACTTTTCTGGTTATGTGTTTTTAAACACCTATTTTATATCTGGCACGGTACAACGGTAAAAAGATGGGACTCAGAGATAGGAAGCTAAAAAGCCTGGAACCACCTCTGCAGATTTCTCAAGAGCCCAGCAACTCCCGGTGTTCACCAGGGAATAGGTCAGACAGAAAACAGACTGGAACAGTACAAAAAGCAAGAACAAGGAAATACAATTAAAAAAGAACAGAGAAGCCACCAGAAACCAGGGAACAGGAAGGGAAGGTACAGGGCAGGGAATACTAAGCAAATGACTAAAGCAGAAACAAACAATAGACACAAACAAAGGAAAACAGGAGCCAAAGCGATAAATCCAATAACAGGATAAAACAAGGTCAAGGCAAAATCCAGGTCAGGGCAGGTAGCAAAATTCAAGGTCAAGGTCAGGCAAGGTCAGTACACAGAAAAACAGATCATAAGAAGTCTTAGAGAGGAGACAGGAACTCTGAGACCAGCTTGGGCAGGGAACACAGGAAGGGAGGATGCTTATTGGCAGGTAAGTAACTAACAGACAGCACCTGAGCTGACTCAGAACAGGTGTGTAGCCAGTCAGTTCAGCACCAGCCCAGTGGATAGTTGTTACACCCCTATTATTCTGGCCCACAAATTCCACTTCTTGAATATCACAGTGAACAAAGCAGTCAAGACTGGAGCAGCAGGCTCAAATCTAGGCAAATCCATGACAATATCTCTATTCTTGTTCTTTTTGGAAAGTCATTTCTTGTGCCTGATACCCAGCAACTATGGATATGCATCCTATCTGAAGCGCCCCTCTTGGTTACCAGGACTGTTAAGCATTTGCCATGGCCCTCATGAGGTCATTTCCGCCTCGTGTGAGCTATGCTATACATGAGCGGATCCCTTGTGTTGTCTTCGAGATAAGTCTCTACTGCCTCTAAGCAGTTGTGAACAAGGAATGAGAATTGTGAATTCTTTATTTTAAAGACGATACAATAAAGTTTGAATCTTTTACATTTTTGCAAAAAATCCCAGGAGTGAATTCATATTATTACTATGATTTGTCAAGCTGGATAGCACCTGAGCATGCTGGTGTACTTTCGAACCTCGCTACATTTCTATATATTTACATACATACCAAAGTCCTGCATTTCCCTGCATGACAGTAACATTCGAAAATACGTAACTGTTAGTGATCAAACTGTTCTTTTTTATTAGGTCACTTTTTGCTTATAATGAGATTTCTAGACAAACCACACGCGCTTTTCAGGTATAACAAAATATTAAACACTATCAGTTCTATAAAAGCAAAATGAAAGCATAAAATACAGCAATGAATAAATGCAATAAAATGAGAAATGTCATATTATGGCCTCATATATTGTCTCTAAATAGCATCCGTCAAAGGAACACAAATCAGATATTGATATTTTCTATTCTCTACTTTTTTATATTTTATTTAACTATCCTTCATTTTTATTATATTTCTCTATTTCACTAAGCAAACACGTTAGAATGTGTCTGTATAAGAGAGGAAGAGAAGATTATAAAATAGAAATAGATACAGTATCATTATTTATGCCAGTTTGTCACCATACTGAGGATTAAAGTGGACCTGGCAGGTTAGCTCAAAAAACATATTTATGTGAAGCAGGAAGTAGTCTTAGCTGATTGCTAAAAGCATTCAACCAAGACTGCAATAATTGAAGCAACTTTATCATTTCCATCCTTTACAATTTAGGGCCAATTTGGTACTGAAGCTCCTTCCTTCTCTTAGCTACTGAGCAGTTCAGTTTGGAATCTAAAGTTAAGGAACTGACTGACAGGCTTAATAATTCCAAATAACCAATCAAAAACTTTAAGCTGTCGTCCACTTTTTTTTAAAATTCTTAAAGGTGTAGTTAACACAAGCAATTTGGCCTCTCTCTGTCTCATGCACAGTATCAGTGCACTATTGCTACTGACAGCGTACACCGTTATCTGTAACTATTGCAACTGCCGATTGTACTTCATTAACTATTAATTTTGACCTTCCTGAGACACCGTTATGTCAGTGGCAAAAGAATGCTGCATCCATCTGAGTAGGAAGAAATACACAGAAGCAGTGTGTACACAGGAGCCACAATTAATTGGTTTGCTCACATAAAAGACTGACTAAGAATATTAGTAAATATTTTTATTATGCATTTACAACACACATTACTTATTTTCTTTACTTACCGATTTACTTTATTAATTGACCTGGACTGTTCCTTTAAGGACCAGTAATAGCAGAAAAATATGTGCAAACATGTTGAAAATAAATTTGCATTTACATTTCTGATTTGTATTGCATTATGTTAGTTTTTCCTATTTTACAGTTGCAGCCATATTTCTCTATTAAAGGAGAAGTAAAGCCTAAAAATCGCTTAGGCTATAAATGTGTAACCTTAGGCAAATATAATGCCAAACATGCCCAAATGAGGCATAAATAATAAGACAAGTGAACCACACTTATGAAGGTGTAGGCTCCACAGTTCCATAGTTTTCATTACTAAATGCACTATACATGCTTAGGATACCTTGTCTTTTGTAGGAATGCACTGATAAGGGACTGAGGCAAAATAGTCTGATAAAAATAAGTTATTTCTTTCCATTAAACCAAATATTATAGTCAAATAAATTAACATTAAAGAAATATAGAATTATCTTCCAATCAAGTAGAAACCCCCTTCCTAGGAGCAAATACATTTAATACCCTCAGAACTACAGGACTGACTATTAAATAGCTTAGCTGGATACTGCAAATGGACTAGATTCTACACAGCTCTTTAGTGCACAGTTTTAATTAATTTATTTCTATCCTTTCACTATGGAGTTTTTAGAGATGTTTGGTGTTAAACTGATTTTAGTAAAGCCCTGAACACTACATTTTTCATAATCTCCCCTTTAAAAGGAATGTTGACATATCTAAATAAATATGTTATAAGTATGAGATGGGATTTAATGCAAAAATGCTAGTGTTTAAAGAGTTCACCCATTATATCTAATCTGGAACTCTACCTAATTCCTCAGATGCTAGATACTTATGAAATAAGCTAACCGACATTGTGGGGGAGGAGTATAGTTCATTTCTACCTGAATACATAATATGGTAACTCTCAATGCAGACCAGATTAAAATATAATAAATAATGTTCCACAGTGCATGATCTGGGCTAAAAGTTAATAACCCTGAGAAGTATAAACTGAGCATGTGCATGGAATGGTGACACAAATTAAGAGACTTATTAAGATTGTAAACATGTCTATCTCCAGGGCAACTTTGCAGTTGCAGTCTTGTTTGTTCTTGGCCTGATGAATAAACCTTATGCATAACGTACATTATTTACAGCCTAGAAATTTCTGAGGCTTTAGTTCTCAATTAACTACAAACCTTTACACTGCCTATTGTTTTCTGTGGAACTTTAGATAACCCATATTAATGAACTTCCCCAGAAAGCCTAATATATAAAATATGGCTGCAACCAGCAATGAGAAGGACATCGTAAAACTATACAAAACAGGAATTCAACCTTCATAATGATGTTTCTATAAGACTTGCAAAGCCATAACTGTCTTGCCAATCTAAATAACAATTGCGGTATCTTTCTCCAGTGTTAATGGTTCTTTAACTTAATTCAGAATATCCTTTTAAATGTCTTCCTATTTTATTTGTTAATTCTTTGAAAAAACTTACTTTTTGGCAGCTTTCTATAAACTCCTCTATAGTGACAACTCCATCCTTATTTATATCCATTTTCTATTAATGAAAAAGAGAGAACATTGTACATTTAATCCTATTATCTTATTAATAACTAACAATACAGTTTCAGTTTCAGTAAATTATAACTCATATTGGTACCTGGAAAAAATTATCCACATGTTGTTTTGGTGTTTCTTCTCTCACCATAGGATATGTACATTTCCCCATCATGTCATAAATTGCTTTCATTATATCAAGCATCTCCTATAAAATAAGCACACTGAATATTTACTGGTGTTTGTTCACTCTAACAATATTAAAAAATATAGCAAATTAACTGTGTGACTTAAATTATGTTAAATTATAAGAAAGCATTTTTTTTCCAGTTTAGTAATCTTGATGGAATTAAACCTATACCTTAATATAAATATATGTATATATAAACCCATGACTGGAAGATAATTACTATGTATGATGTGAGTATTGGAGATAGAGCTGTATTTTAATTAAGTTATGTAGAGATGAAGGGGGTTATTCTCTAAAGACCAAATTGTCGTGTAAAGGTGCGAATTCGCCAGATAAAGACAGTCGCAATAGACTGCTACTGTTGCAGTCACAACTTTATAATGAGAATATTGTCGCAGTCACGACTTTACAAAGGAAATGTCAAAGCTGGAACTTTGAAAATTATTGCGGTCGCGACTTTATAATGGAGAAATTGTCGCAGTCACAGATTTGCTATGGGAATCCGCTGTTTGATGACAGTTGAATTCTCACTTTAGAGAATAACCCCCGAAGCATTGAAGAAATGAATATTTTGGAAGCGAAATGATGAAGGAAGGTATACATGTTTTGGTAATCTACAGAATAATCTTGTGTTTGCTCTTGGTATACCTAATTGCTAAGATAAAATATGTCTCGATGTACACATAGGAACAGGGTCATATTTGTGTATATTGTATACAAGGATCTCACACCAACAAACTGAATAATCATTGTGAAAGCTTGTCCTAGCTTCTCATGGCTCTTCTGCCTTAATCCTACCTTACTCTTAGGAACCCTTAGGTAACCAACTGGCATTTAAACCAATCTAATATTTTGGATATTAATATATTTATCCCAACACAAATATTTTTCTATTATATTGTTATCATGTTTTCTCTCTAGTTTCCTTGCTGTTGCTATATTTCCAAGTTATTCACTAAGCTGGCATCCCAACCATGCTTAGACCACACTGCAACTTTTACGAAGCTCATCAATATAAGTATAGGGGAATTCATCAGTGTAGGCAATCATTTACTGAGGTCTAGTAAACCATAGCAACCAATCAGCATTTGTAGGTATAGAGTAATGAAAGCCAACCACTAATTATTTTCAATAGTATACTAGACTTCTGTACAGCTGCCCCTGATTTTATCTTTTAACAGGCAGCAAAACACAGCATTTCTCTAAAATAACTTTATTTTACTCCACAAAGCAGTTTGAAACATTTAGCTTTTTTCTTTCCCTCTCTGGTTGTAGGTTTGCCAAATAATGGGTAATATTAATATTTCAGAATATAATAGTAGAAAAGTTAATGAAAAGTTACAATAATGCATAGTTGAAAAATGTTTGTTTTAGATTAAATATTAAAAACTGAAAAATTAATTTTTTGCCTAAAGTTCCACTGTAAATGCCATTTTGGTTATTCTCTTCTTTAAGTGTTATTAACATTAACCCAGTATTCTACATGACAAACAGGCACTCATTTTCTACAGGTAGTGGAGACTGACATATTGTTGGCATCAGCATGTGCAAAAGACTGCAATAAGGGGGTTATTCTCTAAAGTGAGAATTCGACTGTCGAATTCTCAAACAGTGAATTCCCATAGCAAATCCGCGACTGCGACAATTCTCCCATTATAAAGTTGCAACTGCGACAGTAGCAGTCTATTATGGCTGTCTTTTGCTGGCGAATTCACATCTTTACACGACAATTTGGACTTTAGAGAATAACCCCTAAAACTGTTTATATTGCCATAGCAAACAAAATGGCAGTTTACATTCACATGTATTCATGCAAATATACCAAATTCTGTGCAAACAATAAGCTTTGCCCCATATCCAATTGTTTATTTAATGGAAAATAGTGGGAAATAAGTAATGCTTAAAATTATAATATTTTCCTTCAATAATTTTATAAATATATATATATATATATATATATATATATACAGTATATATATTTACTTATCATTTATTTATGTATTTATAGACCAGTGTCCCAGCACATTGTTACAGTTCTTGTTACCCTTCTATCTGTCTATGTAAGTCTTCCTCCCATTCAGATTGTAAGCTCTAGGGGGCAGGGACCTCCAACCTCTTGTGTCAACCACAACCTAGCGCTTAAAGTGATGTATCTTTGTGATATTATACTTGTATAATGCACTTTTCCCATGTCTGTATTGTATTTGTGTTGTTAAATTGTACAGCGCTGCGTAAATTTGTGGCGCTTAATAAATAAAATTATACATACATACATACACTAATTAATAGGATCTAGTAGGATGCTTTTACTATTGCTTTGAAAAAAGTGATGCTGAACTATTGAAATAAACAGCTTACCTCCTTAGTAATATACCCATCTTTATTTATATCATATAAATTAAAAGCCCAGTTCAGTTTTTCCTGAATTGACCCTCGTAGCAATGTAGATAGACCCATTACAAAGTCCTGTGAATATAAAATATTTTTTATTTTACATATATGCGTAGTTATTCATGAAGCACTACAGTGGAACATTAAACATTACCAGATTCTGAAAACAATATACAATAACAGAATTATTACTATATAAAAATTATTTTATATAATATAATAGAAACTTGCTCATGCGGTATACTTTTTAAATGAGTCGTGTCTTAGACAAAACAATTCACAGTTAGAACATATGAGAAAAAAATAGAAAGATGTTAGCAAGTATATGTCCCTCACTGCTATATTGATTAATACGTCTGAAAGACAGCTCGATCAATAACCCTTTGCGAAAGGCTTTCACACTTGTTTTTTGTTATAGATCAAGGCAAATGAAGATTATTGAGTTTTTATTCATTCATTTCTCTTGAAGTTTGTAAGAATGTTGTAAGCATTTTTTTCTTGAAAAAAGAGCCTGGTGCTTTAACAAGCTTATTATTTTTACATGTGAGAATATTGTTAAAGAGACAGTTAAAATTATTATTTTTGTTTCTCAGTCTAACACTTTAACACCTGTAAGTTTTTTTTTTGTATAAATTGTGACGGTAAGATGTTACGCTCACGATATGAAGGGTTTAGTGGCGTGACTTGAATTGATTCACTTCATGAAAACACATCTTTTGAACGAACCATGAATTATGTTGTTTAAATTAGTTTTTTATGGAATATTTGAAACGACTTGGCTCCAGGTGGGAATGGAATATTTCATTCTGCAGTTCACCCTGAGATATTCAAGCTTGCATTTACAGCTAGAAGGATGTACGAGGTAGATTGTGCGTTAGCTGTATACCACTAAAATGATTATTAACTCATCATTTTCATTGTTTTAAAATAGTAGAGTCACATCTTGGACAGCATTGCATTTTGTATAAAAGTACAAACATAAATAAATGTATTTTTACAACTGGAAGCTTTAGTCAGTATGAATATAGTAACTCAGTAGGATAAAAAGTCAAGTTAAAAAACCCAGTCCCCTTCATTTCTGCCTTACAGGGGTCAACTCGGTGTGTTGTAATCACATTAGAAACTTGTTGTTGTCATAGTTTTTTTTTAATTATCACGTGTCTTTCCTTGCTAGAAAATCAAAACCATATCAAAGCCAGTGATTACCCATTCCCTAGGTAGAGAATTCCACAGGTTGACTCCCTGAACATTTCAAAGTTCTGTGTTTTTACTATTGCCTATAGTGTAGCCTTCCACTCATTCTCCTCTCTTCAATGGTTCCCCATTCGTTTTTATTGAAATTGCCTGTGTAGTCACATGAATGCATAACATCCAAAAGCAAAATAGAGAAATGCACACACTGAATGAGTGGTTTATAACCATACTTTACTTCACCACTGTGTGGATATCAAGAAAGCAAAAACAACATTTCAGGAGGCAGTAACCTCCCTTCGTCAGGTACAGTGGTGAAGTAAAGTATGGTTATAAGCCACTATTTCAGTGTGTGCATTTCTCTATTCTTTCTTTTGGATGTTATGCAATTGATACTACCAAATATCTAGAGAAGTCAGCACCATGGTGCATTCCCTTTCATATACTAGTCACATGAATGTAACATTCCAGTATGGGGGGGGGGGAGGTCCACAGCATGGCACACCAACTGTTTCAATAAAATTGGTCTCAAAACAGAGGAAAACTTACAATAGCAATAAAAGTGTAACATTACAACTTCTAGTGGGGTCCAGCCTTACAGCCAGATTATGTAGGTATATCTATTAAACTGATTGCTACTTGTCTAGTTCTTATTTTCTTATTCATTATAAAGTTTGTGATAAAGTATAATAAAGCAGACTGATGTGTTACTTTGTGGATATAGGATTTTAATCATGAACCTTTAAACTGTTAAAATAGCCAAGAGGGATTTCCTATGCAAATGCAATGGCTGGAGGACAAAAGCCAAGAATTGTACAATGCTCACTTTAAGTTTAAGACAAAACCTATTGTTCTTTCTTTATACAGAGTAAAAAAAAGCGTAACAAAATGTGATTTTAAACAACTTCATTGTCAAATTGGCTAATCTGACTCATATTCTTGATTTCAATTTGCAGCCTGATTCCTCACCTACTCTGCCTGATGGATTTATCTAGTCCACCCATTCTATTACCCTGTCATCTACGGTAGTTTGTTTTTAGATGGAATGTGACAGTTTAACAATTTGCTCTACTGTAATGCCACCCGCTGATCTTACTGTGCCAAATATGATTTTTAATTAATTTATTTGTTATTGTTTTATTTGGAATACTTTATGTGTGCTCAACAGAAAACCACCCATTTGTAGATCCTGCATATTCATACGTCTTTGTCCTTTCAATTTAATTTTAAGTTTTACATCTGAAAACTGTTGCTGCTCTTGCTCAATTCATCGAAAGACGCAAGAACAGGAAATGAAGAGGATCAAAGTACTTGTGAATAGCAGATGAGATCAGAAAGGTTTACAGAGCAGGAGGAAGTGCTGGAGCATAAAAAAACCTACCGGTAAGTATTTCCTCCTACCCCATAAGAATCTCCCCTGGTCGTAATGAGCGTTTAGTATGCTTTTAATACTGTATGTATGTAAAACAAACAAAATGCCTAAATATATCTCATGATTAATTTGTGCCATAGCACAATGGAGACTGGAGATCTCCATTCGTCAAGTCAATGAGAAACAACAAACTTATACTGAACTGAAATAAAATCCATTTTTAGCTGTATTAATCTAAATAAAGAGTGGTGTTTATGACTTATCTCTGTACACACCAAGCAAACCTAGTGCGTCTGACTGGACATGTATATTTTAGGTAAGCCACAACTCCAATCACAGTTCATGCCGCTAAAATGATGCTTGATCCTGCCTAGTCCAAATCCACAACCCTTTCTATTGATAAAGGTTTTGTATTTGGAAGTATTGCAAGAAAGGTTTGAGAGGAGATAAAAAGAATTATGGGAACACAGAATAAGTGCAGCTCAAACAAGACTGTATAACAGGATCTTTATAAAAGGAAGAACATCTGTAGTACAGGTAGTAAAACTATGCTTTTATACATCTGTATTTATTTTAGACTATTGCAATGGGAAAACAAAACAGGGTCAAGGACAAGTTATCATTTTACAAGCCATCCATACTTTCAACAGAAAAACTTTTAAAAAGGTTTAAGTGTTGGAATCACACTGGGATGTTCTATGCATATTTCTAAATCATCCTTCTGCAAAGAAAGATATACGAGACTACCTTCTTCCCCTGGTTCAGTTTACAAAAAGTGTTAAACTGATGCAAATATATCATAACCATAGTATAACATTTTATTAAACATCAAAATACCTTATGTTTTAATTGCAGTGTATTTCACAGAGGCATTTACAAGTTAAAAAGAAAAATGTTAAAATATACTAGGGCATTAAGTTCAAAATTTTAAACTGTGCTCTAAATATTTTATATGTGAAGTCAAAATTCTGTTTCTAACTTCTTCTGAACTCATACATTCTGGGTCTTAAGGACTACAGGCCAAATTATCGCGCATAGCTCTGAATTTGCATTTGATCACCACTTTTCCGTGTTTGCTTGTTGCTCAAACACTGCAATGTGGCAAATACACATTTAATTCGGGCGATTACGATAGTTGTGATCTTACAGAACACTTTGCATCACTTTATGTGCCTGTGCACAGGTATTTCGACTATTTACAATGTATAGCGCTCCGAATTCACCTGTTTGACTTTGCCACATCAGAGTGGCGAATTGGGGGGTTGATGGCAGGGCTCGGATGTAGAATAAGGTGACTATTCATTCAAAAGTAACAATGGCAGCTGTGACTGAATTAATCTTGTAGTTAATATGAGCTAGGGACAAGGTGACATAGAAATAGATGTATTATTCACTTATATACAGTTAGTGGGACATTGTGAGGATGAACTAGGGACAGGGAGACATAGAAAGGGATGTA
>JAKJJM010178581.1:0-16699 GCA_021901965.1 Pipa carvalhoi
TACTGAGCAAGCCACATCTCTATAATGCCCCAGAGGAAGGCCCCGTGATAAGTTGTAACATACTGAGGTGTCTGATTGAGGGATGCTGGGCTCTGTTCATTACAAGGGCACTTGCTATAAACCTGGTGCACCTGTAACTAATGTCTCCCATGAAGTTATGGAATGATACCCACAGGACCCCATGAAAATCTGCAGTATCTGAAAAACCCATACTGACTCTCACATGCATGGTCTCTTGAACCCCTAGTGGAGGGTCTCTTTAAAAAAGTAGGCAACTGTCCTAGAACATTTACGTTTAATTCTCTTGTATTGCCCCCAACACATAAGCAGGGATGTCATACCTGATTGTGGACATTGCCTGGAACACTTGCAAGTATTATATGTTGCCCATTCAAGGATGTCCACTGAGGATTGTGGATAGTGAATGATACTAATATTATGTACATTGTCTGTAACAGCCATCCTGCCATCCATGACACACAGTAGTGTGCAGCACACCATTGTTAAGTAGCATTTCTTTAGAGGGGGTTGCTTGTATTTATAATTTGCTTTGTGAGGTTCAAAGATTATTTCCTCCCATGCCAGCATGTCCTGTTCTGTTTGTACAATGTGTACACTGTTTAAATTGACAGCCAAAGCCCTGATTCTCTGTCTATTGTTTATTGCTCAGATCTTCTGGTGACAAAGTAACAAGCATGTCACTTTTCACACTGGGAACCTATTTCCCTAGAAAAGTTCCCAGTAGAATGGGACAAGTGCATGTGAAATGTAGACTGCCAACAACTATCTCATATAATGCAACTTCCAGTTTTGGTATAATGTTCCTTTAATTTGGCTCATTTCAGCTCAACACTGATTGCCTATAGCCAATCTTGAACATATGCCTAATTCCCTTTTTAATACATTATTCAAATAATAAAAGATAAAGATTTCAAATAACTTCACTAAATATTTCACTGGCACGTAGGAGCCGCCCATTGTTACATTAGCTTTATCTACCCTTCTCTCACCTTGTAAAATAGCCTGAGGACACCCATGTACTAAGGCATTTCATAATAGATTCACATTAACAATAAAAAATAATGAAAGGACATTAAGTGCTTTCTGTAAATATAATAAAACCTAACAAAAGAAAAATAAGGACACATTGAAACAGTCTGCCAATTTTGATTACACTTTGCAAAAATATATATTGATGAAAAGTTCAGTGGCCTTGCCTCCATGAACTCTGCTGGCAGTCCAGCGCCTGAAACACTATACTGTTAGAAAATCTGTGGATGAAAGATCCAAGCATAGAATTTCACAAATTCCTCAAAGCAAAATTGCCAAATGATGGACTTTTTTCTTTTTGGAAGGAACTGAAGGAGACATTAAGTAAAATGTAATTGCAAATCATTGTTTTTATCTGGCATGTCAGCCCTTGTGGATTGGCATAGGAGCTGTAGATATTTGCAAGTCAGCAGGTTAGCCAATGTATGAAAGGCATCATCTTATGACAGCTGCTCATTGGCTCATGTGAAATAATGGGCAGACGCAGGGCAATATTTGCTGTCAAGTATGACCTTCACAAGCTCTTTATCTCCCAATGAAAGCACTGGTTGTTAGCATCTGTAGGGACATTAAGAAACAAATATGTAGGAATTAATTGAACTTTGCCCATATCCCAGTGACTATTTCCACCATATCATGAATGATGTCCTTCTGTTGGCAGGGCATAGAGCACTTCTGTGTGTTCTCCTCTAACCTGGAAGCCTGAAATCCCTTAGCGTAAATCAGGCATGACTCCAGCCCATGACAGATGAAAGATACTGCCAACATATTTTTTTGAATGTCACATTTGGTTTTCAACATGACGTATTCTTAGATCTTAAAAACCACTCTCACTACTCAAGTCTAAACCACGTGTCAGCACATTGCAGGGGCTCTCCTCTCTTTGACAATAGGCTGGTCCTTGTTATTGCCCATGAAGGAATGTAGAAGTCCAAAATTTACTTTTAAATCAGTGGTTCTTATCCTTGTACAACTTTATATTTTATTTGATTTTTCCTTTGACTTAACAGAAGCGTGTGATTATGTGGTCTCCACTCTGTATTCTCTATTATGATTAAAAAGAGTCACAGATAAATCAAAAGCTACATCTTGATTTGATTCTTTTTTTTTTTTTTTAAGTGGTGACCTGCAGCTCTTAGCTCTTGTGGGAATATTGCTGTTGAGGCAACTTAGTAGGGTCAAAGTGCACTCCAATCACTGCCAGTGAATTCATAGCATATGCTTTGAATTATTTTGTTAGTTTATAATTTGTTTCCCTTTTTTCAGTTACAAATTGGGCATTTGTATAGCGCAGTGATGTGCCCACATAAAACTAACGTTTCGGTATTGAGAAAACCATAGAGAATAATGTATTGGGTTCTTTTAGAAAAAAAAAAGTCAACTTTAATCCTTTTTCCAGTGCTGTGGTGGCTAGGAATGTCTAAAGCATTGCTGGAAAGAGTAATCTCAGGCAAGTCCTGTCTTCCAAATGAATTTCTCTCTTTCTTTTCCTTGCCAAACACTGAAGGAAACGTAAAATCTCCCATACAAGTATTAAGAGTTTGTGTAAATCCTGTCTCCCCATGCTGAATGTATATTAATGGAACATGGGTCAAAATCTCATTACAACTATTTTACCACAAATAAAAAGTGATTAAAGGAGAAATAAACTCTACTAATATGCAATAGTAGAAATTCCTTCCTTTTATTTTTCTTCAAATGTTCAATAAAATATTAGGTCAGAGGACATATTCAGTTCCTTTGATTGATTCCAATATGTTGTTGATCTTGCATGTATATTGTGGACAGTTGGGTATCCCTGAAAAACGTAGCAAATTCAAATGCATTCATCATAAGAGGTTTGAAAAATGGTACTTACCGCAACAAAAATAATTGTTTTGTTCACTTATGGCATGATGCTGGCAAAATAAACACTGGTATATTTGTTCTCATACAACTTTCCTGTGTTGGACATCGGCTCTTTCAATTAATGTTGCTTGTTGAGGAAAGAATAATGGCACTGGTATTGTACCCTTGCTGTAATAAACCACTGTGAAAGCAAAGACTGCATATTAGCTCAACATTTGTTAAAGGATATTATCATCCTCAAATGTTTTATTCTTAAATAATCCTGTGTAATTTCTGGGACATCTACACATATCACTGTATTATTTTTTGTGGATTCAATGATATGCAGCTTTCAGAAACTTGTAATTTAGAGTAAGGCTCCATTATGCATTTTTTTGTGTGCAGGACACATAAAACAGCCTCATCAAGCCCTCTATAGACTTATCTGAGATACCACCGGTGACCACATCCAGTGTTGTACTGACTCTGAGGCATCTTGGGCCTAATAGAGAAACTGATTGCAAGGGCCTACAGTTTACTAGGAAAAGCTGCCAGGTACACCAGATCAGTCATTAAATAATCATTAAATCATCAATTATCAGTTTTTCTGGATATTACAAAAGAGCCAATTGCCCAAGTGTTTTTAAAGTGTAATTAAAGGTAGCTAGGGACCTACAAATGTTAAATAAGATGCTTTTAAGCACCAGGCCTAGTCCTACCAATACTGGAGCCCACCAGAGGATCCTCTGGTGCTTTGGTGGATTGGTCTGACCCTGCAGGGAGAAGAAATGAAGATCAGCACTGAGGCAAGCAGGAAGAATCACCTCATAGTCTAACAAGTCTAGAGTTCTCTGTTAAAGCCTGTAATAAATAGAAAAAGGGTCTTGGGTGCTGTGCTCATTTGGGATCAATTGCTGTGTAGACACAATACACATCTGGCACTAAGAGCTCTTATCTTTGTATAAAAGTGCACCAATTGCTGCACAAAAAAAGATAACAGTAGGTTTTAGAAGAGGCACACTGTCCTTGTAAAAGGTTTATTACTGGCAGGTGGAAAGTGCACAGCAATTAGTTCACAATTGGGTTATTATGAAATTGTATTATTTAAGGTGAAGATGCCTGGATTATTGGGGCAACATAAAAAATATAGTGAAATTCAAAATTTGAAGCTGCAACAACTGTACCTTATAGAGGAGATGGGCTTGTAGTGTGCACCTCCCAAGCAACATCAATATGAAATAAACATGTATTTCCATAATGAAAAGTGAACTGGATCCCCACACCAAGTATGGTCTGCGCAACCAGCCAACACCCTGAATTGTTAAACATTAGTAACATTCTTTAACAGTGCCCCCCACAACTGTAATTCTATACGACTTAATCTGTTTCCATCAGCTGTGGGAAGCTTTAGGCCCTTTACACCTGTTGGAGCTCTTTATTCAATGTACACTACCTGGCCTTTCCACAAATATATGCCAGGTTGTGCCTGTTTAGCTACTGAACCAGACATTGTTGCTAATTAAGTTTGTGTGTTCAAAGATCTTTTCATGTAAATTACATATCCCAGCATACTCTGTCCATTACTTGGACAACATTGGAGGAATGATAATGGCCCATTCATTTCTTGTGCTGAACCTTTCTGCTTCTGATTCATTACATATGAAGGTTTCCAAGTATTGAACTTACAAGAGAAGCATAATCAAAATCAAAATATATAAATAGTTTTATATTATTTGGTATTTACATTTATTTTATAAAGGTCACATGCAAGAGATCCAAAAATTTATTTATTTAACATAGAGACTGGATTTTCATGGCAGATAGCGGAGGATTTGCAGTTGTCATATCTGATATTTAAAGATGAATCAATTCTAATGAACACTGTTTCTGTACCAAAAGGGCTCTATAATTTTACTTTGAAGGGCAAGTAGAAATCGATGGTTTTCTTTCCATGTGTTACATTTCTTATAAATGAATGCCATCACTGTGAGCACATTAGGTCTAAAGTTGCACATTGGTTCTGGCTAACATTGGAAGTTGAATACATTTATGATACACAATAATAGGAGACAGAGCTCATCATGTCACTAATATGGCAGACAATTCTGGCAATTCACGCACAGATAGATTTAGATCAGCCACAATATTAATGTTGTTGTTGACAATCTAAAAATGACACAGCTAGGAGGCCGAGTTACCAGAAACTTAAACTCCAATCTAATCATCATACCATGGATTCCATAGCATTTTAATATCATCAAGAGCCACCATCAAATGTGGTTAAAAGAATAAAAATACCATACTATGACTTGGGAGGTCGTTTCAGGTTCAGAAGGGGAAGAGATAGGCAATTGTCCTCCAGATGCTTTTAAACTACAGCTCTCTGCTTTGTTAGCTGAGCTGGAACACATATTCACTAATAATGAATAGAATTACAGCCCTCTGCTGTATGTCAGAGACAAAACCTTCCCATATATAAATTACCAAGGCCTAAACTGTAAATAATAGATAATAATAATAATAATAATAATAAAAGAGTTAACAGATGTGCTTCCCAGGGATAATACAATAATTGTAATGCTAGGGTTTGCTTAAATTAACATTTATGTAGCTATGCAGCATGTACATCTACCCACTGCCACTGCCCAGGTCTCTTATTCTTTGTCATCGTGGGCTACTTAGTGGTACATTTGTAATTATGACATGACTAATGAATTACTTTTTTGTGCATTTTAAATACTCATTTTCAAAAAATATCAAACTAAAATGTCATAGAGCATAACCCAATGAAAAGATATACATAATAAAAATAGATATTTTTATTGTTAGACCAATACTAGGCATTTTCATTGACAACTCTTAAATATGGAGACTGTCCCCAGAAATTAAAGATATTTGTAAGCTATGCAATAACCATCAATTCTTCAGGTATTAAAGTGCACATTATTAATGTCACAGTTACACTGTGTCCACCATAATTAATAGCCAGTTACTTAAAAGTATCCAATGCCTATGGTCAGAACGACTTGCCATTTACATTTTATAAATTTCTCTCTGACATGCTTTGAGTTTCACAAGCAAAATTATCCAGCTGAGCATCTCACTGCGCCACCTAAAGCAATGCCTCATGCAAGTCCTTGTTGGCAGCCCTACCAGTTCCTCTCTAGCGGGTGCCCTGTCTGTATCCCTGTAACGGCTACCCATTCTGGAGACTTGGGAAAGGCCACGTAGTCTACATTTCTAATATAATGGCGGTAAGAAGACTAATAGTGGAAGTTACATTTTTAGCTAATTTATCCCATTTCTAAAGATGTAAAAGGAGATACAAATTATTGTGAACAGTATTAATAGTGAAAACAATTAAATAAACCATACAAATCAAAAATGACAATGCTGCAAATGAAATGCTTAGAGCCATGAAGTCGGTGCTGAAAGAGAAGCTGTACCCAACAAGCTCAGGGCATCTATAGCCATCACGCGCTAAATAATTTCTCAGCTGGTGCAAGATGGTTTCCTGCACATGCTCTGTTTCTAGACAGATTTGTAAAACAATACTCTCTATCACAGTTTCTATTTATTATGGTTCAAATGACCTTTTATTTGTTTTCATGCCTGCTGATGTCGCCATTCAAATGTACACCCACACACAAACACATGGAGTCAAGCACACACACAAGGAGGCCACATCTAAGGATAGCATAGATGCTTCCAACAAAAGAAGCACAGCAGGTTGGCTGGCAGCATGAAATTGTGAGTGGGATGAAGAGGCATCAATATATTAGGCAAATGGTAGTTCAGCTAAGCTATCAGATCAAATAGTGTACGGCATGTGCTCCTTTGTCACGGCACTGGTTATAACGCTTCTTTTCTACAAATAGAGGTTTTTCAATACTGAGTCACTTTCTAGAATCTTTAAATTAGCAGACATTATTACATTGATGATATGGTGTAACTGTACAGATGTCCATCTAATACATGCAACACTTGTGACACTTACATACACACAACTGTCCCAGCCTAGCCAGTAAATATTAGCTGCTTATAGACTTAAGTTAGATCCCTGCTGATAATAGGAACATTTCTTTTGGGCACAAAACAATACATAATCTATTTCCAGTTATATTTGTTTGTATGTAGCATAATAATAATAATAATATATGATCATTTATATACAAAAGTACTATGCATTAACTCATATCTCATATTAACTCATATCTCCATCAAATTCTGGTACACTAGACCGATTGGGTATCTCTCTGACTCAGTCTATTTCTTAACCCACTCGTTTCCCAGTTGGTCATAGACCTGTTTATAATACAGTAGTTTCATTTACTATGTTTTCTTACAGCATACTTAAAGCAAGAGCTGACAATCTACCAACTGAAACAGAGGCTGACCCACCTTAACAGCTGTATTGGCTTAGACTGTCTATATTACATTAATGATAGAATGGTATAGATCATATACTTCTCTGGGAAACTAAACTAATAGAAGGTAGGTCGCTGACATGCTCCTTATATGTGTCATATTCTGTGTCCACAGAGACTCTGATATGATGAAAACTCAATGTATGAAACATGTTTGCTATTACCAAACCAACATGAATGCTTAAAAAATACACCGTACCAGTTTTGTTTCTAGTTGTTGTAGGTTCTGTGCACAACAATGTTATTCTAACTTCCAGTAACAGCATTCATATTTGTGTGTTATTCACATGAATGGAACGGGTAAACTATACTGTCTGTGTAGGGGTGAATATGCCTCTTATGCACAATTTAGTGGTAACACTGGACCTGAGGTTTTTTTCGGTGGTGAGGGGAACAGGGCAATTTTATACTTTTTAGGGCAACGGTTTTAGCTGGAATTTTTTGATGTTTTGGCATTTACAATTTTACCATTTAATTCTATTTATTACCATTTAATAAAGACAATGGACTTTAAAATAACAGTTTTTTTTTCTAAATTGTCATAATGTGCCGCAAGTTATTAAAACTCCTTTTGTTTCAGACAGTCTCATTGCTTATTTGTGGAATGCCTTTCACAGTCCACTTTTTTCCATTAAAGACAGTAGGCACACTCTTGGTATGTAATTCTGAGTAAAAAAAAATATCAATGCAATGTGTACTTCTAACTTGAAAAGGATACCTTCCTGCCCTTCTATAGATATATTAATCAGACTCAGGCCTTTGGTCATTTGGATGAATCCCTTACAGACAATGGAAATAACAGAAATCTGTGGGCACCTGGATTTTTCATAGCATCTACAAAGTAGTTAATTAAACATCTGTGCAGTTCATTTTATTATTATTAATACCTCACAGTCCTTTTACCCAATTGCTACTGGGACCTTGCCAAGGAACAAGTAATTGGTTACAAATGACTTACTAGGAGAACTGCATACAACAGACTATAGAGAGATTTTCCTATTCATATGTCATTTCTGTGGCATGCTGGGACAGCTGCATCATTCTTTTTAGGGGAACATTCACTGGCAGTTTAGGAGGCTCTGAAGGTAGTCCTTAAAGGATGGATAAGTCTACCACTGGTTTGCCTTGCTTAAGCTGGTATGGTTCTGGATAGTAACCCTCTAGTTCTCTATGATGAGTGAGTAAGGAGTGAGTAGGTCTTCCCATTAGGTTCTTAATGTGGCTTCTACAGTACATAATCCCTATAAGGAGTGCCACAAAGATGAAACTCTGAATGCTGGAATAAGACTATGCCTGTGGTCAGAAATGATAATATGCTACCCCTTTACAGGTGTACTAAGTTGAGCAGGAGTAACATACCAGAAATCTACTAGGGGTGATCATCCCCTTTAATCTTAGTTCTAAAAAAATAGAAAAAACATATAGGACATATAAAACACAGACCATTACAAGCATTGGTGTCCATGACGAAATGCAGTGTGACGTTTTGGAAAAGGATTTGGGAATTTTAGTTGACAATAAACTTAACTGTAACAACCACTATCAAGCAGCAGCTGCCAAAGCAAATTGGATCATGGGGTGTATGAAAAGGGGTTTAGATGCACATGACGAGAACATAATTATACCGCTTTACAAAGCACTCGTCAGACCACACATGGAATACTGTGTGCAGTTATGAGCACCAGTGTACAAGAAAGATGTGGTTGAGCTTGAGCAGGTTCAAAGGCGGGCTACTAAAGTAATAAAAGGAATGGGAAATATACAGTACCAAGAAAGATTATCAAAACTGGGATTCTTTAGTCTAGAAAATAACTATGTATTAATATATCATAATACATATAACTATGTATTAATATTGAGGGGTTAGTACCGATATCTCTCTCACAATCTATTTATGCCAAGAACTGTAAGTATTACAAGGGGGCATCCTCTGTGTATAGAGGAAAGTTTCTACACTAGCATAGAAGGGTTTTTTAAGAACCTGTAAGAGCAGTGAGGTTATGGAACAATCTGCCTGAAGAAGTTGTCATGGTTGATTCCAGTAAAGTGTTCAAAAGGGGCTTGGATGCTTTCCTTCAGTGTAAGAAAATTACAAGTTATGGGTAATAGAAAACTGGAGGTTGGATCTTGATCCAGGGAATTATTCTAATTGCCATATTTGGAGTCACAAAGGAATTTTTTGCTAATATGACAATAATTGGCTCTCACTTCATGGGTTTTTTGCCTTCCTCTGGATCAACATTACAGGAAAATAGGCTGAATTAGGTGTCTTTTTTCAACCTTATAAATTATGTTACTATGTTTTTCTGTATGCGTTTAACTGCAATAAAACACATCTGACCACTTTTGACGCAAAGTCCAAATGCATTTTATCAAGGTTGCCTTTACTTGCAATTGTCCACATTTTCACAGATAAAAACAGCTTTTAATATTACAGGAAGCTATAATATAAATATAAGTTTTGTACAAACATTCATTTTATATTGAACTCTTTGCAGAGGAATTCTGGGTAAGTTACTTTTTTTATTCTAGACAAAAGTAAAATAATTTTTCTTCCTGTTGGGGTCTTTCATCACATTTATTTGGGAAACAAAACTAACATGTTTTAGAAAAGAAGTAATAGCCATTTTATTATGGTAGGATATGTATGTAATTAAAGTAGAAACCTGGAATCTGTTCAAACTGGAGTAAAAATGTAACAAATTTATGGTCCTACTTTAGTGTCCCAATGAACACATTTCCAAATGTATTAAAATACACCACTTCAATCTGTCAGCTGGCTTGCTTAAGAAGCTGCTTCCCGTTAATAATGATGTTTATATTTGTGGTCCATAACTGAACCACACATGAATCTGTGATGCAAAGTGGGTCACATAAACACAGATATCCATATAAATGTGAAAATTATGGTTTTGGCTTCCCTTGCCACTGGAACTTGGCTGGCTGTCTTACATTACACAACAGATGCACATATATTGCACCAAATACCAAGAATGGGTATTTTATTTATACCTGGACAAAACCTATTATCTCTAAAATCATGGTGTATTGATGGTGTGTGATAACAGACCTGAGTCTTGCATATAGAGCTCAAGTTTAATTGATACACCTAGTTTAAACATAAGCATTGTGTTTAACAAAACATTTTTAATTTTGCATTTCTTCTAATTAAAGTAATTTATAAACTGTGACAGGAAATTTAGAAATTATTTTGCTATTGTTCTGTTATTGGATAATTTTTTTTGTTGATCTTTATGTTATTGCAGTGCGGTGGCTCGTGGTTAACACTGCTGCCTTGCAGCGCTGAGGTTCTGGGTTTGATTCCACCCTGGACTTCATCAGCATGGAATTAGTATGTTCTCCCTGCACCTGCGTGGGTTTCCTCCCACAATCCAAAAAACATACATCTGTGTGTGTCTGAATAGGGAAACTAGATTGTAAACTCCATGGGGCAGGGACTTTACAGAGCTTATTAGTCAACAATTATTTCTTATTTGTGGCTGACTTTAATACAACAGGTTTCTTCAATGTAGAAACATATCCTACTGTGGCTGTTTCTGAATAATTTTAAAACAGTATTTGGTATTGTATTTATATAGCGCTATATAAATTGTTGACTAATAAGAAATAATTTTTCCATGTGACCTGATTGCCACCCTTGATGGGGGAAGGGCAAATCCTTGCCTAATGAGATTTAACAGAATAGCTGACATCACAATAGAATCCAATGTTGGCCCATTGCAGAAAAATACATCCCTCGTGATCAAATAATACAAAGTTGTTTAACTGTTTCAGTTAGTAACATGTTTTTATCATGCTGCCATTTATCAAGTGGGCAGCAACAATTTAATTGAATTATGACTTATGAAGTATCTTTATTAATGGCATGTTAATGAAAAAGTCTTTTTTTTGCCATTTTCACCCAATTCATTTTTGCATTAGCCACTTCCACTAGTTGTGCTAATTAAGAGGGTCATTCCAGTAGCTCCGAATTTTCTGTCCCGAATTCACTTATAGCAAACTCCCATTATAAAGTCGCGACCGCGACAATTCTTCCATTATAAACTCGCAACCGCGACAAAAAAATTGTCTCGGTCGCGATTTTATAATGGGAGTTCGCTATAAGTGAATTCGGGACAGAAAATGTTTCATTAAATAATCTTTTTTCACACAAACTAAATGGAAATGAAAGGTAAAGAAGTCAAATATGAGTATTTTTGCTGCAGAATTGAACAGTTTGCCATTTTTAACTGAACATTTTCATTTATCATGCAAAAAGCTTTGTTTTTGTTTCTGGCAAAGACTAGCTTGATAAATATGCCCCTAACACGTCTTGCAATTGTCATATACTGGCTTTTTTTAGTTTAGGCGTTTCAGGTACTAAAAAAAAAATAATCTAAATTCCAGTTTTTTAAATGGATATTTTCCAGATAGCTTGTTCCACAAATCTCAAATAATATATAACTGTTTCTCTCTACTGGCCCAATTCACAATGTCACAGCTTGATTCAAGGCACAAGTATAGCAAATCACAATTGCAGGCAAACAGACTGTGAAAAGCAGCGCCTGTGTAAAAGAATAGGTTTTCTTTCTTGCTGTAAAACAAGGTCCACCTTTAGAGAAAATAGAGAAGGCAAAGGAGTCCACAGTGACTTGATAGCAAATTTCATTGGCAGCTCCAAGTATAAGGTATCACCCCTGATCCTTTTCTATGGTAGAATCCAAAAGCAACTAGAATTAGAGGAAGATTCTATCAAAGCTTGATAGAACCTCATCAGATTTTCTCATGCGTGCATATATGCAAGGCCTAAGATCCCCCATTCCCTTACTTTATGTACCTCCGGCAGCTGCTTCCTGTTTTGTTACCAGGCATTTCCTACAGGAAAATCTTCAGGATTATTCTTGCCTGGTGACAGAACTGAAAGCAGTCACCAACGGTGCTCCAGATAAGTTAATGTGGGCCCTTGGTGGCTGTTAACTGGCATTTTTTGAATCTTGTATATAAATACATAAGCACTGAAGTTATAGTTGATGTAAATTCTTTGTAATAATACAATTTTTTTTTTAGTAATAAGAGTGTTATATGTTTCTACTGTAATCTCTCTTACATTTTAAGTGTTTTAGTGAGCCTCTTTTGACTCTAGGGTCTGATTGCTTGAATTTAATTGGACTTTATAATGCGCCTGTTCAATTAGTTGCAGGTGCATTGAACATTCTAATCAGCACAGTTGATCATAAACTCTGAAATTGAAATGTTTTAATAATGCCTTATTAAATGTCATTTTATAAAATACTTTCAGCAAATTCAGTTACAAACATAGATATTTTAGTGCAAAGATCTATTTTATGCATATTAAAGGAGAACTATAGTGAGAATTTATACTTACCTAACCGATCTAGCAGCAGAACGCTAAAGTGTACTGCTGCTAGATCTGCATTCATCTCACAGTCCTCAGCTCAGGATCATGAGGTGAATGCATTGCCGCTCCTCCTCACTTCCTAGTTATGTATGTGACGTTGGCGTCACATACTACCTGCCCCCTCCCAAATTTCACTGAAATTAACTGTGCAAATGCAGATCGGGAAAAATCCAAGCAGTGTACTAAAGCTAGATCGATTAGGTAAGTATTAGCTGAAGCCATGGGAAAAGCCATGACATTAAAGACATGAATATTCACTACATGTTGAAAAGTAGCATGTTATCTGCTCTGAAAAGTAATTGAAGCAAGTTGCAAATGGTGCAAATAAAATTTTACATAAAGTTAAGCAAAAATGTTCACAAAATCTGTATTAGTAACATAAGAACATAAAAACTATTTCCCATTTGCTCACCATTTCTTTAAAGCAAAACATAATGAATGCCAACTCAAATGGAAGGTTCTGGAAGCAGTAAAATTGCCCAGTAGGGGAGGTGGCTGGAAGGAATTACTTGTACAGCAGGAAGCCAAACGGATTAGGAAACTGGATAGTAGGCAACCAAATGGTATGACTGATACATACAGCCTAAAATGTTTTTTCTTAACTGTGAAGTTTATCTTCCCAGTCTCCTGCCATGTTCTGTTTGGAATTTGACTTTGAGTTGTGTGAGATAAGTAAGTATACCCAGAATTACTCACTGTAAAATATCCTTGCTAAATACATAGAATCATGCACTGCAAAATTCTGCTATTTCCCTTTGTATATGTTTTTGATATTATGCTGCTGTGATATGTCATGCATATAAAATACAACTGTTTCCCTAATTAATAAGATGTGGACATGAGTTCTTATTTATTCGCTTAACTGAGATTGTTAAATATCCTATGAACAAGCAGCATCCAAGCATAGACTTAATTAAAGAATGCTGATATACTTGGTATAATATATTTATATATAAGATATTATAGAGCTGTCTTGTTAGTCCACAGATACAAAATAAAAATGAGTATTGCAGTACTTGGTGATTCCTTTTTTTATTGAACAGTCAGTTTACATAGTCAAGCTTTCAAGAGGTCTGTCCTCCCTTTCTCAAGTCTCAAGCAATACTGAATTTAGAAATTAGAAGTGAGTTACAAAGTCATATAAACAAGTAAAAAGACATTTGTACAGCGCTGCGTAAATCTGTGGCGCTTTATAAATAAAATTATACATACATACATACATATCTTATCAGAGGTCTGTCCTCCCTTTCTCTATTGCTTGAGACTTGAGTCTAACTGTTAGTCTAATAAAAAGGTATCACCATGTATTGCAATACTCATATATATATATATGTATATAAATACAGAGAGACAGAGAGATGCATATTTTGTGGAGGATGCTATTGCACATTATAGGTTATTTCCTATATTGTGTTCTGTGTGAGGCGCACTGTTAATGTGAAAGGGATTTTATTGTGAGGCTTTGGGTATTGTTCTATGATGCTACAGTATATAGTGCAGGCATAAACTCCACTTTCTCATCCATTCTCCTTTACCCCAGTTTTATCATTTTATTTTTCAATCTTTTTTTTATTCACTCATATGCTATTAAATCCCTTTTAATCTTTCCCAATTTGTATTCCTCTCCCTTTTCTAACTCTTTCGCTCACACCTTCTCATATCCCCTTCTGAACTCAAAGCAGCAAGTAATAAAGTTACAGGAACTAATCAACACCAAAACCTTTTTTATCTTAATATAAAGGATTGTTATCTAAATTATGCCTTTATTAATTAAGTAATAGTTGTCCTAACCTTTTTATCTGCACTGTTATTATATATTTATTATTTGTTTCAAGTCACTTGTAGATATTAGATACTGAATAAAGATACAAACAGATTAGGCACCCTGAGATTTATAGGAGACCCGCATCAGGGCATCCAACTTACCTAACAATCAGCCACCTCTCCCATTCACACTTTATTTGTTTAAAAATGTTATTTGACCAAATGTTTAAGGATAGGATTTCTGATCAAGTCATGGCACTGCACTGCAGGAAGCTCTGAAGTCAGACTTGGAGAAAAATGTGAAAAGAAATATAGAAGATATTCAAATGTGAATAAAAGTTGGATAATATTTGGTGGAAAAATATTTTGTTGGCTAAAAGTCATAGATTTCCTGTAGCATCACAAGAACACCAATTGGAGACTATAAAGATATAAGTTAACGTTGACTTAATTCCCCATAGTTTGTGGTAATCAATCACTCAAAAAACTATTAAGTCAAACCAATGTTTACTATGTGTTAGGGCCGGAACTAGTTTGCATGGTGCTTTATGCCTATGAAAGCTTGTCCCATCCTTATTTTTTATCCATTAAAGCTGAAGAGTGATGTCCTGCTGGGCACCCCCTCAATTCCCCAGCTCCGGTTCTCCCTGGCACTAATATAGCTCCAGCACAATCTCCCCAGGGCTCCCTTATGTCAATTTCACTTCCTGTGAGCAGCACCGCTCACAGGAAGTGACAGGCTAGAGGAGTGATGGGGGAGATAATGCTGTAATACTTTTAGCACTAGAACAGAGGAGAGGCAAAGTTGGAAAAAGGAGGGGGGCCTAGCAAGACAGCACCCCCCACCCAGCAGCATAGGCAGCTGTCTACCCCTAGTCCCAAATTTGCTATGTACAGTTCTTGGTAAACAAACATTATATGCATATGTTTTCCCTATTTGCATTTGGGAAAGTTAGTAAAAGCACAAGGCACCCAAATGTGGGTGTATAGGGGACACCCTTTTGATCTTTAAAAGGTGTAAGAGGCCAATGCGGTTTCCTATATAAAAAAAACAAACAAACAAGAAAGCAGAAAGGAAAAATAATTTGTCACACCAATGGTCACAGCAGACAAAGCAATTATGGGAAAATTGTGTCTTTTAGAAATCATCAAAGGATAAATCGTTTGAGCCATAAAATAGTTTGATGTTCTATAAGTTTCTGAACACTGTTTTGTACAGTTTTGTAAATAGCCTGAATTCTTTTTTCATGAATTAGTATATCCATATACCATATACAAAGCGATAACTGTGACTGTTTATCTGCATGTCCTCATCTGTTCTAACATTTTCTCTTCACGCCAATGTTTCTTGGAGCTTTGTTCAAAAAATGTGCGTGGGAGTTTCAGGCAGATGGCAGATGAGCACAGAGGTCATGTTATTTATGCTATTTTATGTGCTGGCAAAGAATGCTTTGGGGAGAATCATTGTTCAATAGTTTAAATACAATTACATAATTACATTTTTTTTAAAAGGTTTGATACTCAATGTTTGTTTCCAATTAAATAGTTATTTATATTTTAGTAGTGGAACTGGCTGCTACATCTATCTATTATCTATCTATCTATCTATCTATCTATCTATCTATCTATCTATCTATCTATCAATTATCTATCTATCTATCTATCTATCTATCTATCTATCTATCTATCTATCTATCTATCATCTATCTATCTAATCTGTCCATCCATCCATCAGCTATCTATCTTTCTATCTATTAGCAATCTATCTTTCTATCTATTTGATAACTGGAAACCTGTAGTGTTAAATTTATAGCAACTATGATGTATGTTGTTTATCCACAATTGTATTCTGGTTCGCATCACACACTGGCATATAAAAATAACAGTGGCTGCCAAATGTTCTTTAATAAAGTGTAAAAACAAGTGCACCTGACCTTAGTCAGGAAAAGAAGTAGCGCTATAAGAAATAAATAACAATAATATATAAATACAATAAAGCGTGATCCAAAAAATATTTTTTAGGAGTCTCTCAAAGTTTCTCAAAAAAAGTCTATTCGAATGTGCTGCTCAGTGCTAAGATCGTTTTGCCCCAAAAAACGTATATAAACAATTGAGAACCTGAAAAAACACAAGCGCACAAAATAGCACTATATAGTGCATTAACCAAATAGCTTTGAGTAATAGAGAAATGCCCAAACGATCCAAATAGGTA
>JAKJJM010178636.1:0-12356 GCA_021901965.1 Pipa carvalhoi
TAGCAGTGGCGACGGCGACAGTCTCGGTGATAGCATTAGCAATAGTAGTGGCGACGGCAACAGAAAAAAATGCCGCTTCGTTCTACCGAATCGGCATGAAATTCGGATTTGTTCCGAATCAAATTTTTCCTGAAATTCGGAACGAATTCCAATTTGTCCGAATCGATTCAGCCATCTCTAGTCATGAATCAAAAGGCTTAACAAAATGAAAATTGAAGAGGTGTAGCAAGTTGCATTCATATTTTACAAACAAAATGTATTATGAATATAGTATGTATTTTTAGCTAGTTTAAAACCACATCTCATTTGTATAGAAGTGTGATAGATATTTCTACCTTCCTAAAATAGATCACATGCTTCCTGATCTACACATAGCATTATCTCAAAAAAACAATAATCAATAGGATTAACCTTACATATGGAATTGTGGAAAGTAATAGGCAAATTACTTCTTTACACTAACAATGCAAGGAAAACCCCCTGGATCATTTTTATTGTTTAAACCTTCTATTATTAATTTAAAAGAAGAAGGGATCCTACTTTAAGTAGGTTTATCCTACATATATAAAATAATATATAGAGGAAAGGTTTTTATGCACAGTAAGCCACATAAACCAGGAAATTTAAATGTAAGTAATATGAGTAAAACTGTAATTGTGCTATTGTTTTGAAAGCAAATACAAATAGATTTTTATAAAATAGAATTCTTTATTGGAAGAGTAATGGTGGAATTCTAGTTTGGCTTTCCTTGTAGACTGCTTTTGAATGATGCATACCTGAAACATATAATTAACTTTATTTTTCATTGCAAGAAAAGCCATACATGGCTTTGATTATTTTCATTATATGCAGTTGGTCAGTGTGATGTTTAGATATAAAATGACCCTATTAGATCTCATTGATGCCAACATAATGGCTTCTGAAGAACACATCTAGAGAGGAACCAAACAGGGGAATGATCAAAGAAGCCATCAAACCTTCACTTTGTTTAGACATCAGTGTTTTCCAAGAGTAAAAAGAAAGACTGCAATTTGTACAATTACAGCATGAAAAATTAGGGAAGTTTCTAAATTAAGATTGAATAAACATTGTAAAGGACACTAAAATGTGTGAGATATTTTCAATAGAGAAAGATTTAAATGCCTAATAAAGCACATAATTATACTTATACGTTGACTTATATTAGAAAATCGTTTGATTTTCTCCAAGATTGATGTGGCCTCTAGAATTAATAATTACATGCATTATATTCTAAATGTTTTATTTATAGTTAAATAATCCACAGTCATTCCATTAAGTCCTTTACTTGCCATGCAAATTACATTTATGTTAAGATCCATTTAATCAAAAGCAAAACAGGAATAACTAAGCATGTTGATTTGAGTGTATTCTCATTTCTAAAATGGCACATAATAATTACAAAATGGCACAGTATAGACTGTGAAGAATAAATGAATGCTAAAACACTGTAAAATGTCCTCCTTTAAAATAACTAAAGCAATGTCAGAATGCTGACATGTTTTATCACCTAGACAAAAGGCCCAGGAAGTATGGACAGATGTGAAGAAGAACCAGCAATATAATCTGACCTTATTAATATTTATACAATATGATAATTTGATGAGAAGTGGGATAAAGTTTATGTATTTGTAAACCCAATGCATTTCAGCATTAAAATGTTTTTCAATCCACACATCATACGCTAATTAGCAAATATCTAATTAGTGTGAGAAGATTAATTGCTCAGGGGGGTTATTGAGGCTTTGAGTCTTCATGCAAAGAGAAACACTGGTCTTTTCATTATATTTACCAAGGTACAGTAATTTCCTGCTGGAAAAAAAAACTTAATTGATTTATTCTTGGGACATTAAGAAATTAACATTTGAAAACAACACTTATAGGATCATTTGGCTGTGACAATGTTTGACAGTTTCAGAGTCATATTTAGGAGACATCTTTATACTTTTAAAGAAATACACTGATATAAAGTAGAAGGAATACCTTGTTACTAGCAAACAGAGAGACTTGCCTTAGCCACAGTTACATAGTTAGTAAGGTTACGATACAAATCTGTCAAGTTATTTTCGTCAAACTGCAAACTGCTCTGAGTCCCCTATAGCTTTATGGACCAGTACCACTAGAAAAGATTATTGCTATTTGGATTGACATGAGAGTTATTCCTAAGGAGTATGCGTAAAAATGTTGTCTTTGAAGTTGAGTTCCTGTTTTTTTTCGGTTTGTGTTTGGTTGGACTTTCTGGGGTACTTCATCAATATGTGAATAAAGTTCCACAGGAAACCATAGAACTAGGTGACGGTTGTTTAAATCATGGCTGCAACAACAAAGTAGAAAGACAAACTCAGAATAATACAAATCATGAATTCAACTTCAAAGACAAAATGTTTACCATTAATATATGGTAATAACTGCCATGCTAATTCTAATGGGATTTCTTCTTTTTATGATGTTATGGGTCCATTAAAGGGCACGTCAGCCAAACTTGCAATGCTACATGCAAAACCATGGAAGACAATATTTGTAAAGTTAGTAAATGACCTTGTTAAAGTTTGAATTTTGAGCATTACTCATTTTCAGTGCTGTAGAATGCCAATAGTTAAAATTTTGTCATTGAAGTTAAGGATAATTTATATGCCAAAAAATCTGGAGCGAGTCTTAATGATCTGTTGTAATTTACATTTTTCTTTTCAGTGATGTCTAGAGGTTGGCTACATTTACAATTGCTGTATAGCTAGAGGGCAAAATACAGTTTTCACATTATGTCCAACAGGGAAAAACTTCCTGTCCATTTTGCATATTTTGGCCTAGTTTTGAATTTGTGTCTGTAATCCTTTGCCATGTCACCCTAGTAACAGTCCTGCAAACAGTTTAGTAATGCAACAAAACTAGCAGATAATAAGGGGGAAACAGATTTTTTGAAGATCAATTTGTCACCTTTAACTGAATTTTTTTCACAGGTTGATTTTGGTAAGACTCATTGCTCATTGGCGCTATCTATACCAGTGTACCGGATAACTAAAGTGCCCACCGGAACTTTATGAAAGAAAGTTCCTTTAGAAAACACTAATTAATATTATATATTATAATAATATTATATATTATAATATTAATATATTAGTTACACATTAATGTTTTGCAACAAAATGTGTGTTTTTTTAAATAATTTGGTTAGTTTTTGCATTCTTTGCAGCATAATTGTACAAAACCTAATCATTCCTCTCATGAAAATGCCAATTTGTCAAATTATGTGGTTAAAAGCAAACAATTGTGCCACAAAATTTAGCAGTTTGGTGTTTTTACAAAATTAATAATTTGGATTTTCCCTTAAAAATTAAATTTTAGTTTATGCTTAGAATAATCAATGTGCCCCTAAAGTGGTAAGTTACCATTATTCATGGCTGATAAATATCTCTCTGAGACTACATCTTAGATTTTAAAGGAACAATATAAATGTAGGACACCTGTATAATTCTGTTTTTTGTTTCCCCTGTACACAGGATATCCTGGCTTTATTTATAAACACACACAAAAAGTAAATATAGCTAAAATAACATCACATAACTGAAACTACAAAATCATGGCAATGAGCATAAATAGTAATTAAAAACACCAATAAATCCCTCAACTTAGAATTGAAATATCCCAAGGATGGGGTTCATAATTAGCCATGTACACCACACACATATAGAAAACACAAAAACACGGGAGACACCAAACATGCAAACATAAACTCCAAACATAATAGGGTAGTGAGCATTATAATACTTATTGCCGTAGCATAGATAGATCAGGTGCAAGTTTATTATGAATTTTCATTCAGATCCTCTTGTAGCCTCCTCGGGTATAATGAGCATGAAAAGTATACACCATCATAAAAGGCACTATGGAAAGGTAAAGTTGACTCAGAGGATAATGAAACAGTCTTGAATCTTTGTATGTATACTTCAAAGGGGGCTATGCTGGATAAGTGTGATTGGTAACCAGTAAAAAGATGTGTGACTTTGTTGAATTTGAATTGAACTTTTTAAATTTTTTGCAGTTTCTCCCTAAACCTGCACAATACTTCATAATTCCTAATGTAAAAACATAAAGTCATTACAAATATATATATATATATATATATATATATACATTTTATATAGATATTCAGACCCTTTATTTTGTTGAGGCACCATTTGTATGGATTGCAGACTCATGTTTTATTGGTCATGAAGCTAAACACTTGGATTTGGGGATTTTCTCCCCTTCTTTAAAATTCCTGTTACATTCTGTTGGGATTTGGGTGAGCATCAATGCATACATATTTTCAAGCCTTTTCCAGAGATACTCCATCATAATCAAGTCGAAGGTCTGGTTGGACCACTTAAAGACATTCACAGACTTTCCTAAAGTCACTTCTTTGTTATCTTCGCTTAGGAGTGCTTGGGAACATTGTCTTGATGGAAGGTGAATCTTTTGCTCCAGTTTGAGGTCCAGAGGTTTCCGGAGTAGTTTTTTCATTAAGGATTTCTCTATACTCTATGCTACATTCATCTTTTCTCAATCCTATCTAAGTTTCCCAGTTAGTGTATCTTAAAAGCATCCTAAAAGTGTGATGATGTCACCACCATATATCATTGTATAAATGGTATTTGCTAGCTGACAAGCAGTGCCTATTTTTTTTTTTCACTCAGGCCAAAGAGTTCAAACTTGATATGTTTCTCATAGTGTGAGAATTCTTTAAAAGTCTTTTGACAAACATCAAGCAGACTGTCATGTGGCATTTATAAAAAAACAAGATTTCACTGACTCGGTGCCTAATGTTAAAGTTGAATGTAAAATAAAATAGAAAATATTAATGAATATAATATTTATTAATGAAGCACACACTAAAATTTCAGGCTAAATATAACTTGCTAAGTAGTTTGTCTTTTTTTTGCAAAAGTGAAAACAATAAAAAATACTTTTAATAAATTTCAGGATATCCTCATGAGGTATGTCAAATGACAAAATAGACTTTATTGAATTTCACAGTTATACTTCACTCTTGGATAAAAAATAGAAGTCACAGTTGTCACTTAAATGGCCATTTAAGGGACCCAGCTAATCTGTCCTGATCATTGCCCCCTTAGCGTTCATTTATTTTGTCGGCTGCAGGGGGAGGGGGCCCTTGTGCCATTTCTGTGCCGGGGCCTGTGCAACTTATGTTATGCCCTGACTCCACTTTATTGGCTCCACAAGGACAAGAAAGAAGGAATGGGGGAATATAATTAAAGTTAAACATACTTTAAATGAGTTAGATATGTAATATATATATATAAAATAACAGTCAATGTAGAAAATGGAAATGAAGTAGGAGGGACTATTAAAGTGACAGTTGTGACTACTATTCTTTATCCAAGAATGAAGTATAACTACTCCACTCAGTGGTTTATTTAAAGTAGAGTTTAGCAATTAATCTAAGCTAATTGCACATTGCTAATGAATACTCCATAATAGGTACAAATTTATGTCAACCAAATGAAAAGCACACAGTATGTATTCTAACTTTTTTAAAAACAGCATGCATGGAAAGTAAAAAAAAAACTATGAAAAATAAGTTAAAAAGCAAAGTAACCATAAAAAAAAAACTTCAGTAGACAAACTTGCAACAAAGAATCCAAGGTCAAAGAAAACAACAGAAAAAAATCTAAACAACTAAAACCCAGCATTAATGAACCCAGACAGCCTAAGACATGGAAAACTAGCAAAAAGAATAGATTAAAAATATATATTTACCTTCAGTGATGCAGCAGTTATGTATGCAATGAGGTTTAGAGCCCAGTTGCAGCTGACACAACACCCCCCCACCCATGGGGCACCCCCTGTGGGAGTAGGTCCATCAGGCCCCTTCCTCTTTTCCCAGTCACCAAGTGGAGTATGGAAAAATAACTTTACATAATGATGGTCAATTCTGACCCCCAACTGCCATCTCCTAACTAGGAGGGTTATTGGTCAGCACTCTGGAATGGTCAGTCACTGGCTGTCTTATCCCTCAACGCCCTTGCTGCAATGGTGTAGGAGTTATAAAATAAATAAAATAATTGTGCACCTGTGAGTGATATAGTTTGATGAAACTATGTTTTAAACTCAGTTCTGGCTTGTAATGCCATCTGGTAGCAATATATAAGCAGGACATATTTATTTGAATCTATCTACTCTTTGTTCTAACTGGGAATGGTGAGTGGGCTTATAGCTGGGGGGTGGGTTAATAGAGTTAAGCATCAATGAACTCAGGGATCAATTAGCATAAGACACTCCCAGCTATGTGAATAGCCATTTAAACCACTACTAACCAATGTCGAAACCAACCTTTTCCTGTGTGTCATATATGGTATAAAATGTCTGGTAAGTGAAATAAAGAACAGAAGTTTTGCATTGATACCAATTGCTCTGGTGTCTATGTGAATTTGTATGAGTGCTCATACTCCAATGGGCCTTGATCTACTGTCACTGCTCTGCTGCCATTCACAGTTAAAAAAATCTATGAAGATCTTCAAATAGAGAGGTCCTTCTTTGGCAAGAACTTTCTGTTGCTATTTACATAGCTGTAGGTCCTACCTAACGGAAAACCGCACAATACAAGTTAGGTAAGATCCACTACTATATACGTGTTTGTTTGCTAGTTGCTTACCTTTTTAAAGGGGGAGAACATATAGAAACATTTTTCTTTTTTACTATCATTATGTTTTTATTAAGTTTTCTAGCTAATACCTCCAGAATTTTGAGGGTGCTTTCTTGGATAAATTGCCCAAGCATACCTAATAGAATCTCTGCTATAACTATGATATTTTCTTATTTTAAAGTGCTAGTTGTATTTTTTTTTTAGGCAATATGCACATCATTTGCTTAAATATTAGTTAGCATGCATTTATCCTACAGAAGATATTGAAATACTTTTAATAATATTTAAATATTATGAAACTTTGCCCATTGTAAAGGTTTTTCCAGCAGCAAATATCTCCTTTGGGATAAATACAACGAAATAAAAAAAGGTTTAGAACCCCTTTTAATGTTTTGTTTTACACAGGATGTTTACATTTGTGGAAAAAATGCACAAGAAAACATGTTTATTTATTTTAATTTTTTTTTGTAGTTTGAAATGAAAATCAAAAATCAAAACTAAAAAATCAGAACTTAAAGCACAACAATGAAATCAAAACCAAAACATAGGGGTCTGTGATCTCTAATTCAAATTGATACTAAAGACTTGCACACATTGCTACTGCTGTAATAACCATTTCAAATTATTTATGTCATGATTTTATATATTTTAGTCAGACAAAACACAGTATGATCTGGCAATCTGTATTATAATCATTTCTTTGTGGTGTGAAACTCTCACGCTTTATAATTCGGAAAAGGAAGAGGAAGAGAGATTTAGGTTACATCATATTTACTGACCTAGGAAGGGAAATTATTTTAGATGTTTCTTAAGGTTATCAGATCACCCCAAAACAAAGTATGCTTGCTAAGAAGGATATACTAAAACAAATGCTACCCTTTTTGATAGCTTAATGTATTAGTGATCTGCTTATTTTATGCATTATTTTTATCAACTACATTGATGCCATCATTTTCTTTAAAAAATTGAATTCAGCCAATCAGTTTCAGTCTATCAGAGAGTCTGAGATTCAGCCAATCTCAGTAAAGGTTCCTGTATATAAGGCTGACAGTTTTACTCTTACCTTGCCTAAGCAAGGAGTTACACTGCTGTAGTACTGCTTGTGGCTTTGTACTGTATTCACTTGCAAAGAGTTATCTTCTTGTGCTTCTGGAGTTCCTGTTGCAGTCCTGCAGTGATCCCTGGCTTCCAGTTCCCTGCTGTGTTCCCTGTTGCTTCAGTGGATCCAGATTTCAGCATTACCTGTCTTGGATACAGTTCAGCAGTTCCAGTGAATCATGTTTCCAGTTTAGTTCTGCTGTTCCTGTGTTGTAATGAGCCCTGTTTTGATCCCAGTTTCCTGTCCCCTGTGTTTGTTGGCAATCCTATAATCTGCACCAGAAGCTTCCACGTGGGATCACCAACCCCTTTATCAGATATACAAGTGTACAAATAATTTCAGTATAATTGTTTATTTACTTTGTACATATCTACACCTGACAATTAGGTTATTGATCCCTAAAATATTATTTCTCACCATCTGTCAATAAATGGGGTTTGTTCCCCTGAATCATATAATTGAATGATTCATGGTATTCTTGTCTGTGTGCTGAATTGGACTGAAGGCCTCAGCTGCCCTGCTCTTGTTTGTATTGAGTGGAAGTACCTGGGCATCATTACATTTGTTCACTGGTAGTAGTCCTCCCCACTAACTTATCTGCCACTGAAGACAATTATTAGCACACACCTGCTGTTATATCAGAGCTTCTGGAGAACATTGGCAGCTCAGCTTCCTGCTTGGTGAGCTGGGACAGGAAATCCTGATTCTACTACCAGCAAGGATCTTTGGAAATAATAATTCCATAGGTAAGTAAATGTATTTTAGGATTTTTTTTAGTTGTTGTAGGAGAACCAGATCTTCCTTAGCAGTTTAATTTCCTCTGTCCATTCACTATACTGCTGATGGCACATTTAGAAATAGAAAGTTTATATCTGTTTTTCCATCTTACCACATGCAAATTCATCCTAAATAAACTGCTTGTGCCAGTTGTGATTTAATGTCCTGGATTTCTGCCAACAGAGGATGAACTTTGTCTTCCAACAACGATATATATTCTTCTGCTTCGCATGTTTGTTCCCTTATGGCTTGAACATCTTGCCGCAGTTTGAAATAAATCTACTTTGTTTCAATTATATTTTTTGTTCCTGTTGAAACTTTTTGTTTCTGTTGATTTACAAAGCACTGATAAAAAAGTTTGATATCATTAATGATCGATACCAATAAATATTGTTCCATCAAAATTGGCAATGTGGTTCCCCCTCTATTGCATAACAATATCAGTTGTCTTTTTTGACATGAAAACTCATCTGAGTGTGGAAAAATGACTTGACCTACTCCATAGGGAATAATGGTTTTTGCCAGTCTAAATCACCCTTTTGGTGAAAAAATGTTATGCAATATAAATTTGGGAAAACAGCAATACTGATATATTGTTGATATCTTATCACCTTTACCAAATTAAAAGACCTTTCAATCTTTTAAAAAAATCCCCCTAATTTGATATGTATGTTCAGCATATCATCTAGGTCATGACCCTCATCTTTAAGCTCTTTACTTTGATTTACTATAAAAACCCATTCTATTATTTTGATAGAATGTGTCATTATCCATCTCTGGCTGATTTGTACCCACCTAACCAAATGGGGTTAGAAAATTTAACTGGGGGGGGAGGGTTGCTGCATACTCAGATAAATAACTAAGTATTTGGTTTTTAATTCTTATTTGCTGGTCACATGGTTTGGTAACTTGATATCTTGCTCAAACAAGTATGAACTAACAAACCATACCATTAGAGGTTCTCACATATATAAATATATATATTATTAAAAATAATGAACAAATTTCATTTTAATGAATACATAACTTTTGTTAGCTACAGGGATAATGGAGAATGGAATATGTAAACTATATGCAGGCATAACAAAGATACCTATTTGCACTGACAATTAATACTTGTAGAAGTACGAGTAGACTAGCTATAATGAGCATGAACAGTATGTTGAATGTGTATTGTACTCAGTGGTACATATATTATATATTTAACATTTAAGATATTCACTGTGTGATAAAGAGAACTGTTGCAAGATGATCTATGATTATAGGCAAGTAAATAGTTGCATTGGCATATTGTAGTGAATTTTTTAAATAGGCAATATTGACTTTCTCTTTGTATATGAATGACTGCATACTGGCAATACACATGAATTATCATAAGAGCTGAAAATGGCTCCATTTTGTAGTGTTTCAGTCACTGGTATTGTCACCAATGAAATGTAGAATCACATCACAATAGTATTTACATTAATTTCAGTGGCAGGCAATTCCTACCTCAGGCTGACATTTGGGGCAACATTTATTAAGGCCGAAAAGACTCGATTCGAATCTTTTCGGGCTTAATCTTGCGAGATTCTCTCAAGATCATCTGTGAGAATCTCGATTGCGCTTCTCCGCAATCGGGTCTTTCACCCAAAAGTTTTGTAGTCATAGAATTTATGGCTACCTTTCGGGCGAAAGACCCGATCGCAGAGAAGCGAATGCGAGATCCAGCGCTGGATGATCTCGTGAGATTAAGCCCGAAAACACTTGAATCGAGTCTTTTCGGGCTTAATACATTTTTCCCTTGGTCAGTACATTTTTAAATTCTATTGAGTAAATTGTTACCAGAAAACTACTTATTAATAATGAAGCAACATAAACCCTCAAATTCACAACAAATCTGTGTATTCTCATTGGTAAGCCTTGGCAGGTTGCTGCTTTGATCCATGATGAATACCCTAATTGGCAATTCATTTTCAGCGAGTAGGTGTGAATCGGTGTTAAACTACTTTAAGAAAATTTGCCATATAACAAAAAATAATGATATTATTCAAATAATGTTGAATCTGGCCTATTTGTGGTGAGTTCACACACTTACAATAATGCACCCATAGATAAAACATAGTTATTTTCTATTTTTCTGTTGCAAGGCAATGTTGCATTTGTGTATGTATATAAAGCACAACTAGGTTACACGGCACTGTACAATTCAACAACACAGTTTATAATACAGACATGGAAGTAGTACTTCACATAGCACAAGTGAATTAAATTACAAACATAAAATAATGAAGATATTTCATATGTGCCTGACAGTGATTGAACCAGGAGGATGAAGGCCCCTGCCCCATAGAGTTTACAATCTAAATGAGAGTGAGATGGATATACACGGATAGGTGGGTTCATTACTTTATTGTAAAGTGATTGGATAATTTTTGCTATCCACAAAACATGTGCAATAATGGTAGCGATATATAATAAATAATTCTTATTGTCAAATGAATGGCAGAGATCTCCACTGATAACATGAATATACCGCACAATCTAATACACAATCGCAAATTGTAGATTACAAATAAAAAACACTATTACATCAACATTTCACAATCGTTTGTTATTCTCATATAATAGGGATTACAATAAATAAGCATGCTTATGCTAGCATTTTATAGTCAATTTTCTTATTAATTTGGCTAGCTAAATTAATAGTTCAGTTGAGGTACACTAATGTGCAATTAGGATCTGGTGATATCGGGGTCAACAACTGAACTAGATGCATAGATGCATGAAATGTTTAGTTAATGACAAGCAAATCAACATTATACTTAGCAAGTCATATATGACGCTTCTGGTAAAATGAGATATACCATAGAGGGTTTTGAACAGCTGAGCTGAATTTTACAGTACCCAAGTCTAGTACTTAGTAAGCTACATCTCTATTCAAGAGCACTGTGAATAAAACAGATATATTTGCTGGCTGCGCTGAAAATATTCTATGTTTTTCTTTTTCTGTAAATGCAACTTCCACATATTCAGGGGCTTATTCATTAAAGTCTGAACAGTAGAGTTGGTCCAGCAGTAAATAGCTCGGGTTCGGAAAAAAATCCGAACTTTATCAAGTTCGGTTCGGCGTTCGTGCAGAACCTGAGCCCGAACACCGAACCCTATTGAAGTCAATGGGAGATGAAGTTCGGGTTAATTTTTATACCCAAACAAGTGAGGGAAAGCTGGAATTATCATCCAGATCCCCCCTGATCCCCCCCAGTATCAGTCCCCCACTAAAGCGGTATTTAAATTATTAACCGGCAAGTTAAGTGGTTAATGATTTAAATGACCAATTATTTCCATAGCGCTAATGCAATATTAGCGCTATGGAAATAATTTGTTTAATTTCGTTTCAATGAAACTAAATTTACCTAGTAGGGGTCCCTGGTACCCCCACATGTCCCCCCAGCATCACCCTCACTTAGAATAGCGCTAAGTGAGGGGACCGCTATGTGTAGGAAGCGGCTTCCTGGGAGCCGCTTTCCTGCACCCTCTCCCCTGCCCCTCCATGTCTCAATGGGGTAGGGGGAGGGATTTAAATTAAAAGAAGGGGTCCTTTAGACCCCCGATCCCTTCACCCTGCCTCAGCGCTGACGCAGGGTGAACTTAGCGCTATAGCGCTAAGTGCAGACAGCGGCTCCATAGGAGCCGCTTGCCTGCACCCCCCCGCCCCACCAACTGTCTATGGGGTGGGGGGATATTTAAATTCAAAGAAGGGGTCCTTTGGACCCCCGATCCCTTCACCCTGCCTCAGCGCTGAGGCAGGGTGACCTAGCGCTTTAGCGCTAGGTGCAG
>JAKJJM010178656.1:0-10271 GCA_021901965.1 Pipa carvalhoi
GTTTATAGACTGATTAGGCATCTATTTTCATACATTAACCTATAAATCAAGTAATTTCCAGTGGCAAGGGCGACACTGCTGAAGACAACTGTAAGTTAAGTGTTGGAATGTAGAGGGTAAAACTATATAAATCATAGGTTCACCATCACTGATATAGCTCCTAGCGTGAAACGTTTTTAATAAAAATTAGAGTGCAGTTAGATTAGGTCTTTTTTTTGCAGAATTATGAAAATGTTTTCTGTTTTCTTTTGTAATGAAGGTAGATCTACACAAACTAGTTGTTTGGCTGTCTCTGAACTGCACATTTTAGCTGCCAAAGATGGAAAGTGTTAGACGTAATTTAGCAACTAGATCTTTCTGGGAGAATGTTCCCCCACTTATTGACTGTGCTTTCTCTTATAGGCTAGTAAAGAAGAAGCGTAGCGGCAAGAAGCGTAGGGGTCGCTCTGAGGATGGAAGTCAGCATTCAACCCCCAGTGCTCCAGATTCTGGAGACCCAGAGCAAGAGAAATTAGTAGTAACTTGCAATGGGGCTGCAGAGGAAAAACAAAGTGACCTTCCCGAGACAGGTATCAGACTACCCAAGATGCAGGACACCTCCATGGAGCGTGTTGGACAACCATTGACTGACGTCATAGAGAAGTTAAATGGACAACTTGACCCTCAATGTTGGGATGTTCCCCATGAGACCTCAGAGCAGTCCTTTCGGACCTGCTCTCCGGGGGAGACCCCCGGTGGCCCCAAAAGCCAAAGCGTTAGCAAGGGTTTGCAGGACCCCATGGACTTCTACTACTTTACCCCAGAGAGTCCAAACATTGTTGCAGCAGGTGGTGGCGACAATGACTCTCCAGGCCAGAGCCAACCGGCACATGTTTTTAGTGGCCCTGAAGATGCTAGACAAATGGAGGATGGAGGAGAGGAACAGACTGAAGGACCCTTAGAGGAACAGTTAGAGGACACTTTGTTACCAACACACAACGAGGGCAAAACAAGCCCGGCACTGAGCATTGCGGAAGACTCTGGAGTAGATGAGGGTCAAGGAAGTCCTTCAGACTCTCCTCACCCCTGTGAGTTCAGGTAGGTAAGAGAGATCTTAAAGGAAGACTGACACCCTGAGTTAAGTTACATGAGACCTTGTTATATATTTTATAACTTCTCCCTCACTCTAATCCTGTAAAGATATAGAAAGTCCCCGAGGAGTTACATGATGGCCTTAAACTGTTTTAGGCGATTGGAAATGCCTAGTGACTTTTAATTTACTTATAAATAATATAATCAGGGGTGAAATACATAGAGGAACTAAAAACCAGTAATAACTGAAAGATAGAATTCCATTTCATTAGACCCCTCCAGTGTATACGATAAAGCAACCTCAGTTACTAACTGGGAAAAGAGAGCTTCATTTTTCGATTTGTTATTATTTTTGTATTTGTTCTACACCTTTTTTTTTTAAATCGATACTGTTCCAAAGGATAATACAGGTACCATTTTTATGATTTATTCCACCCTGTTTAATTCAATACTGCATCAATAGGTTATACAAGTATCATTGATTATAACGCTAATAATTCCAAATGGAATAAAATAAGCTGGTATGTTATCCTTTAGATAGCTGAACACGTATAGAAATTGTGAGGTTCAGTTTGATTATGGGAGTGTTTTCTTTAAATTCTGAATAAAGCTTCCCAGTTCCATACATGTGTAACGCTTGGTAAATGCTTACATTTATATTGCTTCCTAGAGTGGATAATAATCTTCTGCTCCTTCTGATGATCCATGTTTACAGAGAGAACGAGGAAACCTTGTTTAAGGTGAGTACCTGAGGAAGGGCCAGTCTTCCCTGCCCCTTTTGTACATACAATGCCCTTCCCAAGTATCAGCTTTACCTCCGTGGCAGTTTAAATCCGGGAGGAGCATTGCCCCTGCCCCCATGGACACAGGACAAAATTACAGCCAAATGGACAGATACAGTTGCTCATAAACGCAGAGCCTTTTGTGGTCTTGGAAGCAAAATGAAGTGACCAATAGGATGGGGACATATTCATCTCTTATAGAATGCCTACCTTGATCTATAAGGGACTGGCGTGGAGGAATATAGGGTTCGGAGTGAAGAAATTATGTGTAAATAAAGAATCCATATTCTGTTTCTTTGCAGATGATTCGAATGAGCACAGGCCACATGGAGGGAGACCTGCAGCTGTTGTACGTTCTACTGACCGACTGTTACATCTATCTGCTGAGAAAAGGTGATTGGACGATACGCCTCTTTTTGTATTGTCGTCCTCAGCCCCTTCGCCCAACCGTTCCCCACCCCCCTTCTTCCCACACAGTCCTACCTCAGTATTGACTGATGACTGGCATTTCATTCACCAGGTGCTGCAGATAAGCCTTACACAGTGGAAGAGGCAGTTTCCTATAATGAACTCGATTACATCTCGGTAGGCTAAATGCCGTTTCTTTGCAATAGCGAATTATTTTTCTGTGTAACAGTTTAGCGATTAGTCACTTGGTAACTCCAGAATGGATTGTTTTTTTCTCTCTCAGGTTGGACTAGACCAGCAAACTGTTACACTCGTCTGTACAAACAGGCGGCGTCAGTTCATTGTGGATACCGCAGATGCGACTCTTACAGAGTAAGTTGTGCCGCTTCAGATCGGGGGGGGGGAAGGGTGTCAACGGTGGTGTCAAGGTTGCTATGGATGTGGGAAAAATTTACCAAGGTCGAAAAGTTTCTTTTTCACCTGGTTTCTGCTCGAAAAACGGGTGAGAAGGTCAAAAACATACTTCTTGACCTTTTTGCGCAAAAAAAAAAATACTTTTCGACCTTAGTAAATGTTGTCCTTTTGTTTTGTAAAAACATGAAATTCGGCCTCCGTCATCTGCATAAAAGTTCTACCAGGGCGACACCTGCTCAGCGCTCCGCAGCCTACAGTACCGGGTAGACTACTGAAGCCTTGTTTAATCATTGTTATTGTGCTTCACCGATGCATTTATCTTTTGGATTTCATTTTGAAGAGTCTTCATAACGGCCCTGAAGTCGGCAATGATAAACGGATGTCGAGAGCCCCCGTTTCCCGGTGTCCTTACTGACGCCACCATGGAGAAGCTGGCACTAGCTAAATTTGTATCTCAGGAGTCCAAGAAAGAGGTAAAATAAATAAAAATTCCCCCCCGTTCTCCCCTTTTTGCAGTTTTGTGTTTAACCTTCTTTGTACACAAAGGGAGTCTTATAAACCCTATTCAGAATTAATGTAGCCTCTGTGGAACCCCACCGGGAATCTATGGGGACAACGAATGTTTACAGTAACATCTGAATAGGTCTTCCCAGTAGACAAATACAGGAACAAGTCCACCACAATTAGGAACGTTGGGGGTCATGTAGTTCCTTGTCTGCTTTAAAGTGCACCTGTCAGCTTGTCCTGATTTGAAGCTGTGGGAGCCGCCATCTTATGCCTAACCTGCCAATCAACCACTCCGACATGCCTCCTAAGGCGTGTCAGATATGCTTGTATGTATTGGGGAGGAAGGCTGGTAGGAGGGCTTACTTGTCAATCAAGTAATTCACGCCTCCTCCTCCAGCCTTTCTATCCAACAAGCCTGCAGTGTCGACAATGTTGGTTCAAGCTGACAGGTGCACTTTAATGTCCAAATTTTGCCTTTCGCACTGGAATAATCTAGTCTTCATTGTAATGAGTCATAGTTTTTTATTGTGTTTTCTTTTGCTTCACCTCAGCCGTCTGAAGTGGTCACTTTGTACTATGGACTGGTGCACTGGGAAGATCCCCTGGATGAGGCTAATGGACCAGCTGGTTCTCACTACTCCTCCCGAGAGCAGACTGTGACTAAGGAAGGGGTCCTCCATTACAAAGCCGGTACCTCCTATCTGGGTCGGGAGACCTGGAAGACCTGCTACGTGGTTCTAAGGTACATTTTGTGCTCACTAAGGGGGGGAGGGGTCTTTTCCCATTTGTGCTTGTGACATTCCTCTTATTTTGCCCTTTTTTCTTTCTATCGCAGTAATGGAATTTTATACCAGTACCCAGACAGTACCAACGTCATTCCCATGCTCTCCGTCAACATGGGGTATGTTTATGTAATACGGTATTACTCCTAATAATGACTACATAAAGGGAGCCTTGCCAAACACAGTCTAAAAATGCTTCTTACCATTTGTATTGTATGTATTCATTTATATAGAGCTGATATATTACACAGCGCTTTCCAGAGATTCTCTTCAGTCCCTGCCCCATGGAGCTTACAATCTAGTTTCCCTATTCAGTCACACACACACATAGACAGACACAGATGTATGTATTTGGATTGTGGGAGGAAACCCACGCAGGTGAGAACATACAAACTCCATGCAGATGAAGTCCAGGGCTCAGCGCTGCAGCAGTGTTAACCACTGAGCCACTGCACTGCCCATGTCGTACTAATAGTGAATATCTGTATATAGAGAGATGTTTCATTAGCGGTGTAGACTATCTCACTTGGTCAGTGTGCTTGCGTTCAGATGAAAGCCGATGCCCACGTTTGTAATGTAAATGAGCAGATAAAATGACGGCCAGGGAGAGGATCCTGGATGCTTGCGGCCTTCCCTCATTGTCTACAAGCCTAAGTACATGAGAGTTCACAGCTCCGGGTGACTGAGCACCGGTTTAGCAGCTTCTCCTTTTGCTGCTGGTTTTTGGGGACGGGACAAAATTAAAATATTGGGGCTTAATGGGTGCAATGTGTCATTTTTATAAATTGATAAAATGCACTTTCATTTCATGTAATAAAAACTGATGAGAGACCTTTTTTTTAAACGCTTGCTATAGGGGGGAGCAGTGCGGCGGGTGCCGGCGATCAAGCGCCACAGACAGACCTCTTTCTTTTCAAGTAATCCTCACAGATCGGCCTTCGCTGGAACTGAGCGCGGCCAACGAAGAAGAGATGTCTGACTGGATGCTTCACCTCTGCCAGGCGGTGTCCAAGGGGGTAAGTCTTTGCTGTGAATTGTTCTGGGGCACTTACATTATCTGGTGTCGATTGGCGGCACTGTGCTACAATCCCAGCTGCCTTTGCTAGTTCATGCGTCACGTGCTTGATTTCTGATATTCGTCCCGCAGGTTATTCCACAAGGTGGGGTCTCGTTGTCCTGTCTCCCCTGCTGCTTAGTACTGACGCAGGACAAGGTCATCACGTGCCATCAGGACTGCCAGACCAGTTTTTTCCGAGCCCTCGGGGTTACAGAACTGCTGGACATTTCTGCCCTGAGCACAGAACACGAGAAGGAGTACTGCATGCTGGTAAGCTGCGCCGTTTCCGTAACAATAGTCACGCGTCACGGTTTTGCATACAGTGGATTTCTGCGTAAGGAGAGGAACTGGTGAATTTCGCTTCTTTTTATTGCTGGTTCAAGGTTTATTCCTTTCAGAACAGCGTCGGAATTTCCCGCGCAACGTTTAAAGAGAGACCTTTTGGAATCAATAAATTAAAGGAGCAGTAACACCAAAAAATATATTTAAAAAAAAAAACAATCCCAGTTGGATTTTCATGGCAGTTAGACAAATACAGCACTTAAGTTCTCTTTGAAGTTAAATTCATGAATTTTATAGCTTTGTCTTTTTTTTTTTATATCTTTACTGATAACATTGTTTTTAAACAGACCTCACCCAGTCCCATTGGTTTTTATAGAGATTTAGAGTCTCTGGCGCATAGTGCAGGGATTATTATGAATGCCGACTATGAACCAAAAGCCTTCTCTTTTTGGGAACTGTATAAAAAGAAACATTTTGTTTAATTTTCATCTCCTTTTTGCATTGGAAACGCATATTAACAGAAAGCAGTAATGCATTTATTTCCGAGACACTTCTTGGTTCCGTGCGGGTAAGGAGAGAAGCCCCTCCCCCTACAAGTCTGACCTATGTCCTCTCTCCTAGGAGTTTGCTCAGGATCGTAGTTGCTTCCTGCCCCCTTGGGTACTTTATTTTAGCTGCCGTCAGGAGCTGCAGAGGTTCGTGTCTGCCCTGAGAACAGCCTGGAAATCTATGTATCAGGTGAGTGGCTCCTCCCAACACGGCGCTGATCCTCCCTGTTTATTACATCATTCGGCGAACAATGTAAAATAAGGACTGTGGCTCTTATGACGATAGGGAATGGACCAGAGTCTCAAAAATTTGGGGAGATGAAATCATTTTAAAGTGTTTCCCTAACAAGAATTCCTTACTACTCTCTGCTCCCACCGTCAGTGACTCACGCTGTCCTACAGGGAGATACAGCATGAATTTTTGGGTTGCGCCATGATTATAAAGAGAAGCCCGGTAATATATCTAATAAATAAAGAGGTTATTTTTGTTATTACTTGGCGTTTATTTGCCGACCTGTTTACTGCGTGTGATAAGTCGTCGTCAATAATGCATTTTTAGCAGCATTTTTAATGCTTATTTTGACAAAACGCCACATTGATATTGCTTTTCAATTATATAAACTAAATTTTTATGGAAAGCAGCGCTACATTTACAGTCTGTTTGTTTACGGGGAGAGCAGCGCTACGTTTAGTCGGTTTGTTTTATGGATAAAAGATGGCTGCAACCAAGGCACTACACATTATATTTTTTTAATTCTTTATCTGATGTAACTGGACTCTTATTAGGACTTTTTTTTTTTTCCAGTATTTTCTGAGTTGTTTATTTATTTATGGCGCACGCACGTTCAGTTGAAGCTGAAGGAAAGCACTGATAGTTAAACTCATTTCTTAATAAATGGGATTTTTATTCTCAGGTGGATCTTCCCCACAAGCCTTTCCAGGAACCCACCCTAAAAAAGTGCGAAGACGCCCTCTCCCTCATCCATAGCGCTTGGCAACGCAGTGACAGCCTGTGCCGTGGCCGGTCATCCAGAGACCCCTGGTGCTGACCCCACAACCAAGATAGAAATCTTCTGTAAAGTGAAGCACAAAATCATCTCAGGCAAGCGCGGACAATATAACCTCCGTTTCATGGACTGTTCATCCTGGCTGGTCTGCCCGTATCCAAGGGGAACCTGCGGCTGTTCGTCACTTTAGGGGTCTTTTCAAGCTGTTCCTCTCCATGTTCCTGCTAAGTTGTCCTGATTCCAGGGCTCCCAGTTCCCTGCCTTAGAAGATCAACTTCTTGTCGATATTAAGCTATCCTGGCCTTGGCAGCGCTGCAGGATTTTCTGGAACTCTTGATCTAGATCTGTTGTATATTTATAATACGCCTAGATGTGTATATGTGTAAATAGTCCGCCATATTGCTGCTTTTACTAATGTGGAGGGTTTAAGGTACAGTTGCAGGTACGGGAATGTTTGTAAAGGAAACATGCTTGTGAGCTCATTGGCACAGAGCAATTTGGCATCAGTGGATGGGGTTTCCCTGAAATAAAAAGTGTGCCAGTATTTGCCAGTGGCTCCCCCCCCCCAAACCAAAGGGTGCCTCTCCGGCTGTTGCCTTCATGCAGGGAGATCAGCGTCGGGAGCAACGCTAATTCCTGCTCTACAATAATAAAGGACCTCCCTTACCCACTGCAAGGCTGCATTAGGTCCTTTAAGTGTCACCTGCTTATAACTACTAACGCATGTTGCACTTTAGTGGGCAGGCCTGGTTGTCTTCTAAGATGTTTATCGACCCTTCTGTTAATGTTTTTAAAATACAGATATTCTGGATTATCGCTTTACCCTCTGGTCGTGCTTGAGGGAAAGTAGTAAGGAAGGAAAGTAGACCTTTTATTCTGGATCTACATGTCCGCCATACTTTGCGCAGTGGCCACCTGACCATTGGCTCACTAGACCAGACTTTGTCAGTAAGTTCCTAGGTCGGCTGGGGGAGTGGGTTTAATACAACTTATTCCCTAAACATTGATCTGCTTCCTCTTCCCTGACAGTGCCATTGCTTTTATTTTAACTTATCATTTTTATTGGGACAAATGACAATAAAAAGGTTACATGTGCCTTGTCACGTAATGGATGGAAACCACCCTCAGCAAGAGATGATTAATTCATAAATAAGAGGTAAAGAATGGAAACCCTTATTGTAATTTGGCCAGTAGAGGGTGCTGTTTATACTGGAGTTAAAGAACACTAAGGTGCCTCCAAGTTGTTTGAGAGCATGTCGACGGGGGGTGTCATGTTTGTTCTTTAGGGAGTCACAGCTGTAATTAATCTACTCCCCCATATCTGCTGAAGTAGAGCGTATTGATCAAGGAGTGCACCCACATCAAAACTTTTTATTGTTTCGCTTTTATTTTCAAAACAAACATGTTACAGTTTCATTATTTTCCGGTAATAAACAAACTGCTAATGAACCGTCTGGTGAAAGAAACCCCCATGTCAGTAATTCACACTCCCAACCTGTGCACACTTTTATTTTAAATAGTAAAGTTGGAGCTACTATTGGCTGCTTCCCTGCCGTCTGTAGGAGGAACGCCTTCCTTATAGGTGGACAGTTTCATAGGTAGATCCATCTTGTTCCTAACCTGAAAACCACTCATGGGCTGCACATTTCCAGTGCTGGTTTGTAACGCACCAAATGCATCCGTCACTAGGCCGGGGCAGGATTGCAGCTGCATTTAATTGTACAAGCTGGTAAATAACCACTATAGGAAAGGACACGTTCTTGCCTTGGGAATTAACGTAATGAGCATTGCGATGCATGGAACCTACCAGTTTTAGCTGCAGGGACTGCACAATCCAGCATGCACACGCTGCTTCATTTCCATTTATTGGTTTCACCACGCTTGAGCCAGTTACGCACCTCATTGACCCCATGCAACATGGAGCATCTCATTCATGTCCTTTATACGCTCTGGAATGAGCCATTTTTATAATCATTGGGTAATTCAACCACAGACTCAATGATTAGGATTGTCCAGCTTCAGGGCTACTTATCCAGACTCTTACTTCAACAAAATTCACCCCTTTTTATGTTGTGACATGAGCTTAATATGAACCAGCCCCAGATAGAGTGGTTAGCCTTTGGTTGTAGAAGACCAAGTACACGTTAAGTTCTCTCACATCAAACGTTCCACGCTGGTTAAAGGAGCTGTAGTTTAGTATCAGTATTAATGCTTGTCCTGATGCTTACAATCTGTCTCACCCCGCAGCTTTTAGCAGAGAGGGATGAAGTCACCGCTCTCTAGACTGAGCTCACTTCCTGTATGTACAGTTGGGGGGGTTGATGTTGAGTTACTAAAACAAATATAAAGTGATTTTATACCCATAAAAAAAGGCATTTGAACCGGTTTTTCGCGCATACGTACATCGCAGTTCTACGTGTCGGCAAATCCTCCTTTCCTTTCGCTAAAATCAAACTACTGTCCAGCTTCAGGAGTGCTGGGGGTAGTTAACGGACAAGTTCCCGGGGGACACGTTAAGCTTCCTTTTGTTCCAGATGTTGGTATAATCCCTGCATGCCCATTTGGGATTCCTGATCAGCCCAGCCATCATGTTTTCTACCCCTCCCCCTAATGAATGTAAATAACATTATATATTTGCACATATATATATGTATGTATAAATAAACAAACTAAACATGAGAACATTTATGGAAGCCTTGGTGATATTTTTATTTTCTGTTGTCCAGGTTTAAGCCATTCTGCTGGTTGCGCAATATCACAATGTGTTGGTTGTACTTGGTATTTGTGTTGGCCTGTGGTCTTCCAAGGCAACAACAATAGAAACAGGACATTAAGATACCTTAGAAGAATGTGAAGTTTTAATGACCTAAATTCACCAGCACAACCCATATTAAACCAACATGATTGAAGCTGCATTCTTATAAACAAGTCCTACAGTTTCCACTGAGATGTCTCCTGCGCTGGGCCTAATCATGGCTGCCATTTCATATTCCCTGCTGGCTATGTATGTATAATGTATGCAAGTTTAGCACATGGGAAAAGTGCATAACACAATACAAGCGAAGTAAATCGCAAGCATAAAATCACGAAGATACATTTAAGGGCAAAATGTACTAAACTCGAAAAGGTCGATTTATTTCCCAATAAAAACATTTCGATGGAAACGTAGCCAAAGTATTTATGTAAAACGAAGATCGAAATGTTTCCATCGGAAAAATCGATATTTTGGCAATAAAAATGTCAGTTGTTACATCGGAAAAGATTGAAATTGTCCTTTTTCGAGTTTATTACATTTTGCCTTTAGTGACGAGTGGGGATTAAAACAAGAGGGTGGAGGTCTCCCCCGTAGAGCTTACAATCTAAATGATACGGCAGGACTGATTTTTGATAAAGTGGATTTTGTCATTTGAACA
>JAKJJM010179056.1:0-11076 GCA_021901965.1 Pipa carvalhoi
GGCGCGAAGCCCCCCGTCTAATTCCAGGAAGGAATGGGGGTGGGGGGGGGGGCAGCGTTCGTACAGTTAAAGGGGAAATAGATGTTGTTTTTTTACATGCCCTGAAAATAATTGAAAATGTCCGGTCAAGTTCTGAGCAATGAACGGAATTTAATTCCAAGTGGGGATATTTAGGGGGTCTTGAAGGATGAAAAAAATAAAAATTAAAAAAGTGAAAAGGATAGAAAAAAATATAAATAAAAGGAGAAGAAGCTGTTCGATAAAAAAAGCATTAATGAAATATTTTTTAATACGGTCCGTCATATATGTTAAAGGGTAACATAGCTGCTGCATGATATGGTAATGGCAGCGCTCATCTGTTTCTTCCTGGCTACATTAGTCTTTAAGGGGTCTGAACTAAACATTTTTTTTAAGCAGTAATGTATATATACCAATATGGGGTTCATGTAAAAAGTGGGTGTATACCATGGCATGTATTATTAACAGACGCACTCAATCAGGACCAGTGCTGCAGACCCTGGTGTGGGAGTGTCTGAGAGAGAAAGGGGGTGTGTCTAATATGGCAAAATGGATGCCTTGTACTGTTGGGACTGGGTTACGCTAGATATTTTTCAACTGGGCTGTAAAAATGGAATCCATGGTTTCCTGTGGTATAATACACACGGGCTATTTTGTTCTGCACCATAAACTATAATGAGACTAATTAAAAACAGTTCAACTGAAAAACAGTGAGTGTGACCCCGGCCTTAGGGAACAACACAGCGCTGGAGCTCATAAATTGGTGAGTCAGATCTTGGCCTTTTATTGTGTTCTTATCTATCGGTCCTATGGATTTAATAAGGGGTTTAGCCAGAGTTTTTAGGGTGAAATTTATAAAGCTCGAAACTTTTGGATTGATATTTTTCAATCTGTTACCGCTGGGAAAGTACTATAAGCGCTTATGGCACTTTCCCAGCGGTAACAGATCGAAAAACATCGAACGTAAAGTTTGGATTGGGAAAAAATCAATCGAAAAGTATTGATCGATATTTTCCAATCGGATAGAGCCGTTTTTTTTACCATCGATAAAACTCGAAAAGGTCGAAATTGATCTTTTTGAATTTTATACATTTTGCCATTAATCTCAATTATAAGGATTTTACACGTGAGCAATCTCTCCTGGCAAAGTGCTGTGAAAGAGCCAAATCCCAATCATATGAAGGTTTGATTTAACACGGGTGTTTTTATACGATCAGCAAATGGTTTGGTAGAATAAAGTGTGAGTGTCCCTGCTTAGAAATACGATACATTTTACAATTAAATAATACTCTAGGGGCCAGATTCCGGAAAGCCCGAATCTGCGCGATCGAAGTGATTTTAGCGAGCTATTGAAGCGCGGTGCCGAAATAGTCGGGGACGCGCTTCAATATGCGCTTGAAGAATAGGCGAGCAGAGTTTTGTCTGCCGCCGTTAACCTGTTCTTCAAGCATATTAAAGCTCGTTCACGACAATTTCGACGCCGGGCTTCAATAGCTCGCTAAAATCACTTTGATCGCACAGATTCGGACTTTCCGGAATCTGGCCCTAGGAAACATGGTCAAGGAAGTAAGAAAAACTGTATTCAGCGTTGGACACTGGGAAAATTCCCGGCGGGGCCAATACAATAGCGCTCAGATTTCCTCTGTTGCCAGGTACATCACATGACATCATACATCACGTGATGCACCAAGCAGGTAGGCGGGATCTCTCAGTGGGTCCATAAACACCAGTCTTACCCTGGCTAAATTCATTTAGAACTTAATAGAAATCTGTTATATCTGACTCACCACAGCCTCGCGCTCTCATTTTACCTTTTTTAAAAGACAACAGCTGACGTTTCTGTTATTTTTATTCTTGCCTCTATTACATTATATACGCCAAAGCGCCATCATCCATTAATATTCATTTTTATTTTAACATTGAAACCAGGAATACCCGAGCCAGTCACTTCTTTTAACATGGGCGTTAGAGCTGAACCTGCTGCGTTCAGACGCGGGACCCTTACACTACATGTTCAAATTCTAAAATTCGCTTTGGTGAAGGTGAAGGGGGCTTGTTAAAAACATCGCTGTGAGCAGATGGACCTATGAAACCATCTGCTGTAGAAGCAACGAAATGTTCAATGATGCATCACAAAATTATTTAGCTCTCAAAGAGGCTGAAAGTGGTTAGTAATGATGGCATCTGTGCTGCGCGCAAACAGCCTTTTTACATATGATCTATCACTTTATTAAATGCCTCTTAAAGAAGCCATTACCATCCTGTATGCAAACACAAACTCTTTGATCTCCTTTCAAGAGCATGGACGCTGGTTCATCGTGGACGTATTTCTCAGCCATTTTTATAAGGGGCTTATTCATCAGAGCGAGAATTCAACTGACGAAGTGAATTCTTTGCTTCGGGTCGCTGTGCACCGATCGCTGCCTCTTATTCGCTAAGCGCCGGACTCCCATAGCGAAGAAGTGAAAGGCGTCGGAAATGGTTTATTGCGTAGCGCGGTGTAGTCAGTAGGAGCACTGCCTTCAACTCCCTGTTTCACCACTTTGATCTGGGAAAAATAAAACTGGCAAACTAATACGCAGTACGCCTTGGCGAATTCACTACTTCAACAGACTTTGACGCTTGATGAACAGGCGAGTAATCTGCGCACGCAAAGTGATGCAAAGAGCTCTGTCATTTTGTGACTGCTGGAAGCGTCCGAATTGTGAATTCGCCACATTGCAGAGTTTGATGAATATATGAAGACTGGTAAGTGACGAATGGGCGCACCATTACCTGACTGTTTGCGTTTTTATCAATAAGACCCTGAGGGGGAAACTTATGAAGGATATTTCAAACTATTTGCTGCGATTTTTTCCGTTTCGCCATTTATTTTTTCTTTGCCAAATCATCGGCATTTTTTTTTTCTTTTCCCTCAGTTTATGTAATAGTGAATAAAATGTATCGATATTGATCCATTAATCCCGCTACACATTACATTACTGTCAATGGAGATCCTTTTCCATCGATATCACTGATCTTTTCAATGAGGACTTAGAAATAATGTTCTAAACCATCTCCATAGGGAATAATGGGTTTTTTCTCCCTCAACCGGGCCAACGCTTTTCAGCGATAAAAAAGATCAGTTTACCAGGAGAAAACTTTTTTTTACATTTTTATAAATATCCCCCCTAAGAGTCTATGGCATATGAACAAGCAGCCGGGCTGACACAATCATTGCAGCCATTTCTAAATAAAAAGGAATGTCACAACAGGGACAATCTAAGGTCTAGTAGCCCATATCAGCCAATCAGGCTAGTTCTCATTGTTCTAGCTCCTTTCTACTACTGGAAGCTAACTGCTGATTGGTTGTTATAAATCTGCTTCACCAACAAAAAGATTGATACATTGCCTCTAAGTCAAAAGAGCGTTTGACACTTCCTGTGATTATTGCTTTAGAATTGGCTAGTGCAGTAATGTACCAAGACCCGTATGCTTTAGGTGTTGTACAGGAGGAAAGCAGCTCGGTATTTACGTAGAAGTAGCATAAATGAGGTCAGGATTCTACAGTTTCACAGCCCTAAGTGAAAGTCAGTGTGGGACGGTAGTGGAGTAATGGGGTGTAAATTAAACTGGGTGTAGGTTGTGCACAATGATTTGCTACTTTCTCCTCTTCGAATATTCAGAAAACTCTGCGATGTGGCGAATTTGTGACCAATTTAGGCACTTTCAATGATCGCAGATTTACGAAGCTCTTCACACTACTTTGCGGAGCTCTTCAATTTGTTACTTTGTCAGGCTCAGGCGCTTGATGAATAAGTGAATTATTGATCAAGAGTCGGAGTCTGTCAAAGTAGCAGATTTGGCAAGGCGTACTGCGTGGAATTTGCCAGTTTTACCTTGCCAGATCGAGGCTTTCAATTATGGGGTTGATGGCAAGGCCCCTACTACCCCACTGACTAATGCGGCACTACGCAATAAACCGTTTCCAATTCTGTTGGCTTCTCTGCTGAAGGAGTAGATCAGGGGTCGGGAACCTATGGCTCTTTTGATGTCCTCATCTGGCTCGCGAACCAATTCCGACTCACCTTCCCCAGCGATGCATCTCCACAGTGATGAGGTAAGTCGAATGCGATGGCTCTCAGCATGTGGAGGCGCAGAGCTGGAGGAAGGTGAGTGGTCGGCCCCCTGCCCCCCCCCTGCTCAACAACCTCCGCTCGCTGGCTCTCGCAGGCAAAAGGACTGCCCGGATAGCCAAAATGGCTCTGCGGGCCAAAAAGGTTCCCGACCCCTGGAGTAGATAATCGAAGCGCAGCCACCCATAGTGACGTGAATTTACTTTGACCGTCGAACTCTCGCTTTGAGGGATAAGCCCCGGAATCATAATTTAGAAACAATCTTTCTTGGTTGTAATTCCCTCCTTTACTGATAGACGCCTTTACATTGTAGTTGTTAAATTCTCCTTGTCATTGTTGGTCTTTTGTGGAATATTTAATGAAAATATATTTAGAGTGAAGGTTTTAAGCTTGTTTTGCAATACTTTTTTTATTTATTTTTGTTACAAAGGTTCGCTTTACCAGCAACTTAAAAATCTCTGTATGGCATTATAGCACTTTAGAGATTGCTATGCTCAGACCTCCCCTGACCTATCCTGTTTAACCTTCTTGAATATGCGGAGGTAGCAGGTTTTTCCATAATATGCTTAGAAACTGGCACAGCCGGAAACTCTGCATTATTGTGCACATATGTAAAAAGAAGAGTGGATGGAAGCCCTGATTATTCTGTTATATTTTAACAAAGTCAACGCAACCTTACGAAAGACCTTGATAGAATCAGTTTCAGGAAAAACATAGACCGTATTATTTGAGCAAATGCGATTGTATATCCTAATCATACACCATATATATATACGTATAACTCTTGCAGTGGGAAAGATTGTTATTTCAACTAAATAGGGCGGTTTCCCAAAGGACAGTCAAATTACCTTAATTGTTGAGATTAAATGGAGACCGTTGCCATATTTACAGCCTCGGAGCATGAGGACATAGCTTAGAGAATGCTTCATCTCTTCATTTAATGCCTCATTGCTTGTTTTGATTGAAGGATTCTCTCTATCCTTCAACCAAACGCTGCAATATCTCTGTATGACAATTACAGGTGGTGTTCAATTGATGTTTATGGAAAATGCCTTTTGCTAAAGCAATTGTAGGGAAGTAGTAAATGCAAGACATTATCTCCCTACTAATTAGAGAAACCCTCAGTAGAGTGCAGCTGGGCAGTGGCATTCGAGACTGCAAAATAGCTATGCACCTTTCCCTTTCTTTATAATGTTTGTTGCATAAAAACTCTACTGGAAGTATAGGAATGAAGTCTTCACTTTCTAGGCATGTAAGAAGCATAGATAATCCTTGGCGTTGTAACTGAGCGATTTCTGGTTACTTTCCTTTGTACCCGAACACTTGATTTTGTAACTTGGTTGTTGCCGGTCATTGTAACCGGACATTTACCTTTCTAACCACGGAATGTATCAACGTAGACAATTCTTTACTGGGTTATTGTAACCCATAGAAACCAGCTGACATTTACTGGTTTGGGGAGCCTCGATAAACATCTAGTTCATTTATTAATCCCAGATTCATTTTAAATCAATTAGATCTCTTACCTGTAACATATCTTAAAAGCAACACAGGACACATGGGAGGAAATTGATAAAGGTCTTTTTGACCTTTTCAGCGCAATTCGATCCATTTTGCCACTATTTGCCGCGTTATCGACATTTTTTCTTCCCACCACATTTTCGATTTCGCTCAATTTATGTAGCACTGAATACAATTTATCAATATCGAAAGAGACTGATATCAATGAATATTGATGCGTTAATCCCGCTACACTTTACATTACTTACAACGGAGTTCCTTTTCCATCGATATCACTGACCTTTTCAATGGGGACTTAGAAATAATGATCTAAACCATCTCCATAGGGAATAATGGGTTTTCCCCTCCCTCAACCGGGCCAATGCTTTTCAACGATAAAAAAGGTCAGAAGGGGCTTCATAAATATCAACATTGGCGATATCTATATTTTCAACCTAATTAAAGGTATATCGATACACCAGGAGAAAACGTTTTCCGGTTTTTAAAAATATCCCCCATAGTTTTGTGAAATTGTAACTTTCTTGTGTAAACTTTGATATAAATGGAACTTATCCGAGACAAAAAGTTTTGAAAAGATGTATATTGTGTAATACAGGAGAAAGTGACAAATTTCAACCCAAAAAAAACAAAAAAACCTTATTTAGCACATGATCATTGTTAAACTAATGTTCCGTTAAGGCCACAAACTGATCTCATTACATTAAAGGAGAACTAAAGCTGAAAAAAATATCTATATTAAATAAATACCTTATTGTAAGCTCCAGCGATGCACTCCCAGCTTCTTCTGAGCTCTCTCTTCTCTGCACGGAGGCAGACTTCACAGCCCGAAGCTCCTCCTACTCACTGTCACCGGCGGTGAAATAGAGCGATGACGTGATCACGCTCATTTCTCCCCCAGTGAGAGCTCTCCTCTCACCGGGGCACAATAAGCGTAATGACATCATAGCTCATTTGCATAAGGAGCGGAGCTTAGTGCCGGCTCCGTGACACCCTAAGCGCTATGAAGTCTGCCTCAGTGCAGAGAAGATACAGCACAGAGGAAGCTGGGAGTGCATTGCTGGAGCTTATTATAAGGTATTTATATAATATAGATTTTTTTTTTCAGCTTTAGTTCTTCTTTAGGGGCGAAATTTATGAAGCCCGAAAAGATTTGAATACTTGTATTCGAGTCTTTTCGGGCTTATTCTCGCAAGATTCTCGCATGAGATGATCTCGTGAGATTATCCTGCGGGGATTTCGATTTCCTTATTCCGGAATCGGGTCTTTCGACCGAAAGGTAGCCATAACTTCTATGGCTACTAAAACTTTCGGTCGAAAGACCCGATTCCTGAATACGGAAATTGAAATTCTCGCAGGATGATCTCGCGATATCAGATCCCGCAAGAATCTCAGGAAAAACTGATAGTGGTCTTTCCGAGGTTAATAAATTTCGCCCTAAGAATGGATAAATACGGACCCATCTGCATTCCATAGGAACCCCAATCAGGATTTGTTGATTTAGAGATTCAAAATGAGGATACAACATATTATTCCCTTTCTATCCCTCAGTTTAAACAACTTCAGTCCTGATGGTAAATGAGCGATGGTGATTCGTATAACACATGTAATATAATGAGGGTATGCATTTCTGAAGAATTGGAACAGTGAAATTGGATTATATTCATTAATGAACCCCTCACCTTCCAGCAATTCTACTGTCGGACACTAATATTAGATCATTGGATTATGTATGTATGTATATTTTTATTTATAAAGCACCACAGGATTACGCAGCGCTGTACAATTCAACAATACAGTTATAATACAGACATGGGAAAGTGCTTAACAAAGAACAAATGAAATAAATTACAAACATATAATTAAGAAAATACATCACTCTAAGTGATACAAGTGATACATCACCATAACTGAAACAAGAGGATGGATGTCCCTGCCCCATAGAGCTTACAATCTAAGCAAGATACTTGCTGGAAAATCTTTAAGTTCAACAATAAGAAAACACCACTGTAAAACAAATTTGATCATTTCAAACTAAAGCCATTAATGTTGGTGTTAAAACAGACGATCAAGTGGTCATCGAGTTTAATTTTTATTTTACAGGGTTACATTTACTCTTTTTGCCATTACCGTCCTTAAACGGTTTCATTAAGGAGATGTACATATTTTACAGTCTTGTTGAACCTTTTATACCGAAATATTGTGAAGATTGCTAAAAAAAAAAAAACAATATCCAAAAGTAAAATTTCCTGAAATATGATGTATTTGGCTATTTAGCTTTAAAAATGAAGCTTTCTGGGGCACTTCCTGAATATGTATTATCTAAAGCACCATAGAAAACAATGGGATTGGGGTGAGGTCTGTTTAACAAACACATGCAACATGGCTGCTATCGGTGAAGCTAAAACAGACAGAATGTAGATTGTAAGCTCTACGGGGCAGGGACCTCCAATCTCTTGTATCAGCCACAACCCGGCACTTAAAGTGTTGTATCCTTGTGATATTGTACTTGTTGTCACTGGTCTCCACACACACACAAGGGGTTACCACGGGAACTGGGTCGCCACTAGAGGCGCTATAGCGAACCCAGAGCCCGTTACTCCTTCTAGAGGAACTAAGGCGTACTAAACGTGAAGGATAAGGTGATACACCTTCTAGAGGAGCTAAGGTGTAAGTGCATATGTGAAGGAACAGGGAGTGAGAGGAACAGGAGTAAATGTGACTTTATTCGAATGTGGATTCACTACACCACAGCGGGAGTTCGCACTGGTTAACTCTGAGGCGCGGAGTCTAAGGAGGGTTGGGTCTTCACCTTTAAACCCCTGCAAGGGGGTGCTGACCTTTGCAGTAGGCACCTCCCAGATAGCGGCCCTCAGGTTAACCCCCCCACTGGTGGCAGCTGGAACTCACTAGACAGCACTGACAAAACTTGGAACAGCTGAACTGCAACTGATACTTGGAGCAACTTGAATAGTAACTCACAGCGCCCCTGGTCTGACGCTGAACTATAACTCACAGCACAAATGGAGACTGGCTTGACTGAGGCTGCGGTGCTAGCTGTGAAGAAACAGTGGAGCTGCAGATCCCTTTAAGAAGCAGAATCATAAGGCAGTAGAAGGCTGTAACACAAGCAGGCAGACTCTAACCAAACGCCAGGCTGAAGATCCAGCATAGGATGGCAAATGATACTCAAGCGCTGTGCTAATTACAGCTCTCCTTTTTAAATCCCCCGCCGCTGACGTCACGTGTGACGTCAGCCGGCCATGATTGGCCGAGAACCAGGAAGCGCTGGGCTATACACAGCCCCAGCACTTGCCGGCAGCCATAGGCACCGGAGTCACGAGTGGTGCAGCTATGAGGAAGCTGCCTATCATGACAATTGTATTGTGTAATGCACTTTTCCCATGTCTGTATTATATTTGTATTGCTGAATTGTACAGCGCTGCGTAAATTTGTGGCGCTTTATAAATAAGATTATACATATATATATATATAGAGAGAGAAAACAATGAAATTAAACTTCAAAGACAAATGCTGTAGTTGACTAACTGCCATGCAAATTTGATAGGAAGTTTTATTTTTTTTTTGGTGTTACTTTTAAAGTGATTCAGAGAACTAATGACATAAAGTTTTACTTTTAAGATTTCGGGCTGAAATCTTCATCTGCGATTACTTTATCTCTGAATCAAAGAATTCCACAACCTCCCCTTATCCCCCCTCCACCATTTGTCAGCCATAACAGACTCCTAGCAGTATTTACAACTGCTCCAACAGTTTGTTTATTTTAATATAATGTCTTTTTTGCCTGTTTTTATGGCTTTGTAACTCAATTCTAATTTCTGTATATAGTATTGCTTGAGACTTGATAAAGGGAGGACAGACCCCTTGAAAGCTTGTCTATCTAAACTGACTGTTAGTCCAATAAAAAAAGTATCACCCAGTATCGCAATACTCATTTTATATTTATATATATATGTATAACGAGTATTGCAGTACCTTCATTCATGCATCTGTGGACTAACACGACCACTCTATCCTACCTTATATATATATAATTTTCAGTATTGCTATTGACCTGATGAAGGGAGTATAGAACTCTCGAAAGCTTGTCTGTTTAAATTGACCATTAGTCCAATAAAAAAGGTATCACCAAGTATCACAATACTCATCTGTATATATATATACTGTATAGGGGAATATTTTTTATAGCAATGAGACAGAAATAACTGGAAGATTGTAAGCTGTTTGGTCAGTTATTAAGGTGCCATATCAATGTATTAATGAAGTGAAATAATATAAAATAAACGCCCCATCTGCTTCCTTTTGCATAATAAACAGAACCTCAGCTTGGAACGTTGTAGTTTTATTTCCCAGCAGATGTCAGAATTCACAAAGATGGTCTTTATTTTACGCTACTTTTCACCTTGTACACTTTCATTTTTATATCTTGCAAGGTAAGTGATTCAGTTAATTAAAGGAATTCATTTTATTAAGGAATTAAGCCCATTTACTACTATAGCGCAGGTCAAATGAAGGCGTGTTATTTTTGAAAGAGTGATATATAGGGCGAAATTTATTAACAAAAAAAAATCGGCCAATTTTTTTCTATATCGCGATATTGAAAATCAGCCAATTATTTCAACTTTGCAAAAATCACGTCCGCTTTTTTTTTCGATTTCGCAGCCGATTTTTTCAATTTCACGGCTGATTTTTTCAATTTTGCAAAAATCGCGGCCGATTTTTCGATTTCGTGGCCGATTTTTTTGATTTTGCAAAAATCGAAAAATTGGCAGCTGATTTTCAATATTGCGTGTGGCCGCTACTGTTAAATTCCTATTGTTACTAATCATGTTAAATTTTTCGCGTTGCGTTTTATACGCTCTAAAAAACTCGACCTGAGGCATCCCAGCGTATATTGCCCTCTATGAAACACTAGTATGACACTGCGCAACCAATAATCTTTACAATGGTAAAATACAAGCACTAATCTAACAATCAATTAAAAAAATCATAATCACTATACATAACACTACACTACTGATTAATTTAAAAAAACGTACAAGTTTAACTCTGCAACATGTTGGAGATGTCAAGAAAATCTGGCAAACTTTATACACATTTAATGGACATGCCCACAAATCTCTCTGTTATGGGACCAAGTATTTCAAATCATATCACAAATAACCAAACAAGAAATCTCTCCCTCCATACCAACAGCACTTTTAAACACACTACCTAACCAAATACCGAAGAACCAGAGAGCACTTTGCCTACACATACTTCACACCACCAAACTAAACATCGCCCGCAACTGGAAAACACCACAACAGTGGCGTAGAGTGCCCTTATGGTGCCCAGGGTGGAGAAACGAGAGGGGGGGGTGGTGCTGGCGGAAATTGGTGCTGCCGGGGGTGGGGGTGTGCTG
>JAKJJM010179330.1:0-11141 GCA_021901965.1 Pipa carvalhoi
CTCGATGTGTTTTATAATCTTATTACAAGATGTTTATCTGGTAAGCCTCCCCGCTACTGGATTTGAGTGTCACACTGAGTGCTACACAGAGTGGTGTTTTTTCCATTCTCTCCACTGTGCACCTATATACGGATGGGATATCTGTTTCTATTTTATTTTTATATTGTGATAAGTTTTTGAATCACTCAGGACAAGATGACCCAGGCCGTAGAATACATTTCTTCTCGTTATCAGTCTAAATCCCCTCTGATGACTTTGAGAAATGCTTTGTTCCCCTCTACTCCAGTGCTAGATGAGGATCCCCCTCTTCAAAGATTTTCTGGCGATCCCTGTTCCTGTAGGGGTTTTGTCAATCAGTGTCAGACTCCGTTAAAACTCCTTCCACCACAGTTCGCTTCTGAAAGGGCCAAAGTGGGTTTTGTGATTACACTTCTAACAGATCATGCCCTAGCTTGGGCTTCTTCCCTCTGGGAGTGTGATGATCTGCTGACTCAAGATTTTGGTTCCTTCTTGTCTGCATTGCAACGGAAATTTGATGTCTCTGTTCTGACTATGGATGTTTCCTTTTCCCTGGAAGACCGAAATTCTTCTACTTCTCACGTGTCTGAAGAATCCTTGCAGACCTTGACTACTCGTTTCCTCAAGGATGTGCATCGTCGCCATATGGCTAAACATAGTTCGCATTGCCCTACAGAAGAAAAGAAAAAGGTTCCTATGGCTCATGTCCCCAGTCACGAGAGAAGAGGTTCTTCTGCCATACATGTGATGAAAACACCCATACGGATCGCCGCTACTCACCTCTCCAATAATGAATGTGATCGCCACCTTATGTCTAGACTCTGTTTCTTTTGTGGAGGTGGCGGACATTTTGTTTGTAATTGTCCAACAAAGTCTAGGAAATCACTGAGTTTAAGTCCGTCTGTATCTGAACCCTCCTTATCCTCGGCTAACCCTTCCATAGATACTTGGGCTTTTATCGACTCTGGGGCCGCTGGAAACTTCATGGATATTTCGTTTGCCAAGGCAAATGGTTTCCCTACCATGTCTCTCGATTCTCCCATGTGAGCCTTAGCCTTAGATAGAAAATCCTTATCTGAAGGTCTAGTCACAGAATCTACCCTTCCTTTAAAACTGGTCTTGAATAAATCCCATTCAGAGTCTATGTCCTTCCTGTTGATTCTAATTTCTTCTACACCTATTGTTCTAGGCTTACCCTGGCTCAGGTTACATAACCCAATTATTGATTGGCAGCAAAACAAAGTAATTCAATGGGCTTCTGATTGTGAAGATAGATGTCTTCCAAAAGTTCCTACTATTCCTCTGGCGGAAGTTTCTTTGTCCCCTAATCAGCTGTCTTCTCTCCCTCCTGAGTATCATGAATTCCAGGATGTTTTCTGCAAAAAGAATGCTGATACCTTGCCTCCTCACAGACCCAGTAGAATTACTCCCAAGAACATTTCCCCCACGAAGAAGGACTTACCCTTTGTCTATCCCCGAAACCAAATCCATGCGCAAATATATTTCCAAAAACCTCCAAAAAGGTTTTAATCGTCCCTCCACCTCTCCTGCTGGTGCAGATTTCTTTTTTGTAGAAAAGAAGGATGGTAGATTAAGACCCTGCATTGATTATAGGGGTTTAAATAAAATTACGCTAAAAAAAAAACTATCCCTTACCATTGATATCCGAGTTGTTTGATTACTTAAAAGAGGCTCAAATCTTCACTAAACTGGATCTCTGAGGTGCTTATAACCTAATTCACATTCATCAGGGAGACGAGTGGAAAACTTCCTTGAATACACATGAGGGGCATTATAAGTACCTAGTTATGCCTTTCAGTTTATGTAATGCGCCTGCTGTATTCCAGGAATTTATGAATGACATTTTCAGGGAATTCCTTGGTCATTCCATGGTGGTGTATCTGGATGATATTGTGATCTTTTCTAAGTCCTTGTCTGACCACGTGTCCCATGTCTCCGAAGTTCTTACCCGTCTCAGAAAGAATTCCTTGTATGCTAAGATGGGAAAATGTCAATTCCATACTTCCAAAATTCCATTCCTGGGATATATCATTTCTTCCTCAGGGCTAGAGATGGAACAAGCCAAAGTAGCAGCTATTAAATATTGGCCACGTCCAACTACTCTTAAGGCAATCCAACGCTTTATAGGCTTTGCTAACTATTAAAGGCAACTTATTAAATCATTTTCTACGGTAGTGGCTCCCATTACAGCCTTAACCAAGAAAGGGGCCAAACCGGATGACTGGTCCATAGAAGCCATAGACTCCTTCACGGTTCTCAAAAAAGCTTTCTGTCCGGCTCCTGTACTTCAGCATCCCAATCTCTCTATACCCTTCAGAGTAGAAGTGGATGCATCTGATTCTGGAGCTGGTGCAATTTTATCTCAGGAAAACCCTTTGACTGGGAAGCTTCACCCTTGTGCTTTTTTCTCCAAGTGTTTTTCCCCTTCCCGAAAGGAACTACGATGTTGGAAATCGTGAACTCCTAGCTATCACACTCGCCCTAACGGAATGGCGACATTATTTGGAAGGTTCTGTTGATCCTTTTGTAATACTGACTGACCACAAGAATTTGGAATACCTTCGTTTGGCCCAGAGACTGAACCCACGTCAAGCCAGATGGGCACTTTTCTTTTCTCACTTTAACTTTATTATTACTTATATTCCCGGAAGCAAGAATAATAAAGTGGACGCTCTCTCTCATTGTTTTCTCTCTGAACAAACCACTGAATATCAAGGTCCTATTATTCCCCCTGCCAAGTTTCTTGCTGCAACAACAATAGTATCCCTATCTGACTTGGAATCTTTTCAACAGTTCGGACTCGCAGAAACCCTTTTTGGACTTCTGTTCATACCTCCTGATCTACATAAAGGGATTCTTCTTTCCTTCCATGCCAGTAAACAAGTGGGTCACCCTGAGGTAGTTCTGTCTGGTGGCCAGAGATTTCCCAAGATGTGAAAGATTTTGTAGCTGCATGCACTACTTGTGCGCAATCCAAGTCTCTTTATTCCACTCCAAGTGGACTTCTTCATCCGTTACCCATTCCAGATCTCCCATGGACAAAAATAGCTATGGACTTCATTGTTGACTCCACTCCTCTTCTTGTGTTTCCCATTTTTCTGTGTCTATGGGTGCAATCCTAAGGCATTTTCGTTGCCCGCCCCTCCCTCCCCGGTTCCCGCGGTAGACTCAGAATTACGTTAGTTCATATCGATTTGGCAGTCTGTTTGTGAAAATTTAGAAAAAGCTTCTACCTCTGAGAAAAGCTCAGATGAGAAGGAAGCGGAAATCCTGAGCTATCAGCAATGCCCCTCAGTGTCTGTGGCTTCTAGCCCACAGCGTGACGATGTTAACTCTGATCAAGAGGAAGTCAATGTCATCTGTGGTGATAAATACAATACCAAATACCGCAAAAAAATTATGATGACATTGCAGATCCAACGTGGTCTTAGCCCCAGAAGCCTGCTACTGCCTCATCAGTGGAGGAGGATGGGGTTGTGACGGTGCGTGTCCGGCTGCAGAAAGGGAGAGGGTGGTTGCACAAATCCGCTGGCATAAATCCACCAGCCATGGTCAGTGGTGGCAGTGGGAACACTGCTACTAGGTTGTCCCCATCTACGAGGTCCAGGACCTGTGAAGCATGGGCCTTTTATGATCAAGTGTCAGATACACCGACCGACGTCATATGTCGGCTTTGCTCTCAACACATCAGTAGAGGCAGGAATCTGAAGAATTTGGCTACTACCAGCATGCACAGGTACATGCATGTAAAGCATGAATTGATGTGGAAGAATCACTTGGAGAAAAAAGGCCACACAGGTCCTGGGCTGCCAACCTCTGCTTCCTCCTCCTGCTCCGCCACTTCCAAGCCAAAGAAGTCTTGTGATGACGATGTGCCGGAGTAGTTTCGGCAAGCACCATTCCCAGTCCCAGACACTGTTGGAAGATTCACACCACTAGCAACACAGTCTACCCTTTCCCCTTCCACCAGTCTGATCTGCACAACATATAGCAGCCAGTCCACCAGCCAGCCTTCTGTGTACCAGATGTGGGAGCAGAAGAAACGTTTTCACCCCAGCCATCCCAACTCCAAAAACCTGAATGTCAGCATTGCCAGGCTTTTGGGCTTGGAAATGTTGCCTTTCCGCCTGTGGACACAGATGGGTTCCGCAACGTCATGGCCCTGGCATGCCCCCAATATCACATGCTGAGCCGGCATTTCTTTGACAGAAGAGCCATCCCTGCCCTGGCTAGCCACATTGCAGAAAAGATCTCCAGCGCATTTGCTGCGTCTGTTTGCAACAAAGTCCATCTCACTACAGACACATGGACTAGTAAGCATGGTCAATGCCGTTACTTCTCACTGACTGCTCACTGGGTGAGTTGGGTGGATGACAGTGCCTCTGGTGATGGGTCTAGTGCTCGGTGGACACTCTTCCACACTCCTTGGATGGTGCAGAGTGCAGATCCACAACCTCGATGGGTCGCATCATGTGCCAAGAGAAACGTGCCATTCTTAAATTAATGTCTCTTGGAGACCGTCAGCACACAGGTGAAGAGCTGTGGACAGCTCTGTGTAGTCACACCGACCAGTGGCTGGCTGCTTAGAACCTGGTGCCAGGAAAGGTGGTGTGCGACAATAGGAGAAATCTCATTGCTGCCCTCAGGATCGGTGGATATACGCACATCCTTTGCCTGGCCCACATCATGAACCTGGTTGTGCAGAAATTTCTCAAGCACTACCAAGGTCTTGACCGTCTGCTGAGGAAGGCTCGAAGTCTTTGCTCACACTTTCGGCGGTGTCTTTTTCTGGCCATTTTGCGAGTTTAATCGAACCAAGAAATGTAATGCTCCAGATTCTCAACTAGCTCAAAGGAAGGTCAGTTTTATAGCTTCTCTAATCATCAAAACTGTTTTCAGCTGTTTTCATACTTGCACAAGGGTTTCCAAAATATCCAATAGCTTTCTTACACAGATAGCAAACACAATGTACCATTAACATGTTACTATGTTACTATGTTACAATGTACCATTAGAACTCTGGAGTGATGGTTGTTGGAAATGGGAAATTTCAAAGTGACCCCATATGGGAAATTTTTAGTGACCCCAAACTTTTGAACGGTAGCTTATATGATATGTTCTTGAGCCCTGGTGCAAAAGGTGATAGGGGGCTCCTGCCAGTTACCATATGCCATTTCCAATACCGGTGTCAATGGGGCCCCGTAGCAGCTGCTAGCGCTGCCCCTCCTATATCTACACTGTCCTCATCTTTTCAGTTAGCTATTAAAAGGAATGAATTATTTTAGCCTGTGAATATTTCTTTCTGTGACTCTTAGAGCCAAATTTTCTTCACTAAGTTGTTCCTCATATCCATTTTACTGTTATGGATGTTAATTGCAGCTTCTCCTCACCTGTATGGGTATAAAAATTAACCCGAACATCTTCTCCCATTGACTTTAATAGGGTTCGGAGTTCGGGTTCGACCCGAACTCCGAACTGAACTTCTTAAAGTTCAAGGTTCGACTCGAATTCGAACTTTTTAGTGCTTGCCCATCACTATTCAGCAATACAAATATAGTACAGACATGGGAAAAGTGCATTATACAATACATGTAAAATATCACAAAGATACAACACTTTAAGTGCCAGGTTGTGGTTGACACAAAAGGTTGGAGGTCCCTGCCCTGTAGAGCTTAAAATCTAAATGGAAGAAAGACAGTACATACACAGATAGAAGGATGATAAGAGCTTATACAATGTGCTGAAACATTGGTCAATAAATACATATAATAAGCATAATAATGCATAAATATAGCCACCAAGATTTTTACTCAATAATAATCAGTAGTAATAAGTTAAATGTGATAACTTTAGAACACTACAACAAATACCAGCAAACATTATGCTCTTTTCTAAAGTCTATCTACCAAATCTATAGACATTCTCATTGAGGGTGAGGATTTTCACCATTATCAGTATAGAAACTTGCCCTAAAAGTCTATTTACATGGGGGCTTCAGCTGTTGCACTAACCTTTTCTCATCTGTTCTGCCTTATGAAAGAAATTTCCCTAATTTGCAACTTCTTTAGTGCTATCTGCTGCTATGATACAGAACAAATAACCACTTACCCAGGAAAGTTACAGAAACAAATTGAAATGTAGCAAATTAATTTTTTTTAGTTTTCTAATGTAATCCTCCCTGACTTCCTCACCCAGGTTCTGCTCCAACAAATTGTTAATGTTCCTCCATTCTCTTTTCACTAGACCTCTATCCCTTTCTGACAAACTTTAATTCTTTAAACACTATTGCCATTTCCTCTTGATTTCCTCTCTCCATCATGTTACTGACTGTGACATTTCTCCAAATCCAGGCTCTCTCTTTGTTTACATACATTGTTTGCAATCTTCTCTCTCACAATGCCCTTTTTCTTTTATCCTCTGAAGTGCTTACTCTGTATGTAACAGATTAACTTCAAATAACATCCTGTTTGCCTCTCAGGAGCGCATTCATGAAAGTCCAAACATTCGCATAAAGGTCCTAATTCACGACCAATTTAATTGCTTACAATAGTTACGGACTTACAGAGCTCTTCAGACCAGTTTGTGTGTGCATGCACAGGTAATTGGTCTATTCATCAAGCATCGGATTTTGTTGCAGTAGCGAATTCAACAAGGTGTACTTTGTTGCATTTGTCAGTTATACTTTGCCAGATTACAGACTGTTTAGTGAATAAGGAGTATAAAATTTGTGACTGTCACAGCTTAGCCACCTTAAAATGATGAGAATTTCCTTCAACAGTCAAATTCTCACATTGATGAATGAGCACCTAAATCTCTAAGGGCCTTATTGACTAAAGCCTGAATAGTCATGTAGAGCTGTGAATTCACATCTATTCGCCTCTTCCCCATGTTCTCTTACTGAGAAAATGCTACAATGTAGTGACTACGCAACCAATTCGGGTGTCTACACTAGTCTCGATCTTACGGAGCTCTTCACATCTCTTTTCGTGTGTATGCATAGGTACTTTACTTCTACTATTGACTAAGCTGCCAAGTGTGTCAAATATGCGAATGTGACTAGGTGTACTGCTCCAAATTCACCTGTTTGTCTTTGCCATTTCAAAGTGGTGAATTGGAGGGTCGATGGTAGGGTTGTGTAAGGCAACTATTCATTCAAAAGTGGCAATGGCGACTGCGACTGACAACCAAATGGTGGAGTCTGTCACAGTCAAAGATTCTACAAGGCGTAGTGCTCCAAATTTACCTGTTTGACTTTGCCACATTAGAGTGGCAAATTGGTTGATTGATGTCAGGTCTCCAGTGTGGCATGAAGTGACTATTTCATCAAAAGTGACAACGACAACTGCAACTATATTAGCCTACTACTAAATATAACCTAGGGACAAGGTGACATAGAAAGAGATGTATTATTTACTTATATACAGTTACTGAGATATAGGGCGAAATGTATTAATCTCAGAAAGACCGAGATCATCTCCTGCGAGAATCTCGCGAGATTAAGCCCGAAAAGACTTGAATCCGAGTATTCGAGTCTTTCCGGGCTTAATAAATTTCGCCCATAGTGAGGATGACGTCACTGCACTTCACTGGAGTAATTCACATCACTCCGCTTGACTTTGCATGACTTCCCATCTCACTTCTATTCGACTGACTTCATACACATACGACTGCATCCTTTTTGACAAATCTATCTGCAGTTTCATCAATAAAGAGAAGTGAATGCGCGACTATTTTGGCAATGCGACTTGAATTGTAGCAAAGTGAATTCGACAGGTGAATTCATCCTTTAGTCAATAAGGCCCTAAAGTTTTTATCTCTCACAGAAACCTGAATGATACCAGCTAATGCTGCACCCCTGATGCCCTCTCCTTTGAGGTTGCATGGACCTATTAATCTCTCTACACTGTACCTTTCAAGTAACACCTCCAGCTTCAGCTCTGATTTTCATTTCATTTAAGGTGCATTCTATGTGCTTTATCTCTCCTATCCATTTTTGTGTGGTGGTTAACTGCAATCCCAATAGGTTCCTTTCACATTTATCTTCATAACTTTGCAGTCTGTCTTTCCCCATTTATTTCATTTCCTATTCCCTCATATTAGATGACATCAAAATCCCTGTTAATAATTTTAATTTAACTCCTGATTTAAATTCTTTTTTCTTACATAAGCCTTTGGCCTGTCACAATAAACCAACTATTCTACCCACTGTGATGGCCACTATTGGCCTGTTTGAACTCTTTTCATCTGTCCTGTCCTTTGTATCAACCAATCTGATCCCCCTGATTCAGATGATGTTGTTTTTATATGTAAATTCACATTATCTGAATAACAATACCCTCCTACTTATTTCTAGAGAGGATATCCCACTCTAATGTGTTACACTACAAATTCTTGCACCCTTTAACTTGTCGGATACATTTTTTTTTCACTACCCTTATTTCCTTTGTGTCCTCTTATCCTAAATGAATGACACTTTAACATTTTTCTATCTCCACCTGTCTTATCTACACCCAGAAATATCTCTGTCCAAGAACTTGCAGCCCATTTCCAGCATAAAACAAGAGATCACTGCACACCTCCCATTCTCTCCACACTGCTCTGTCAATTTCACCCTTTACCAAAGCCACTGATGATGAAGTGTCTGACTTCTAATGTTCTGTTGTTCCATCTACCAACTTCACTCAATTCCATTATCTTCTGCCCTATATTACCAGCTACCTCCCTAACCTTCAACTGAAATCTTTAATACCTATTTCAGACATGACCTAATTACACCAATACTAAAGAAATGTAACCTCAATCCAAACTTCCTCTTCAACTACAGACCTATTTTTCTCCTCACCTTTGCCTCTTCAATACTTTACTCTTTATTGCTGCATTTGTCTGATCCTTTACTCAAGCTTGCTCATCAGGCTAGGCTCAGTATTTAATATTTTTCTCTATAGGCTTTACTGACTAAAGTCCAAATAGTCAGATAGAACTATGAATTCGCATCTGTTCTCCACTCCCCTTGTTGCTTATTGACTAAAATCTGGAAAGTGGCGAATACACGGCATCTATGATTGTCTCAAAGTTATGGAGCTCTTCACATTACTCTGCGTGCACATGCACAGGTACTTTGGCTATTGACTAACCTGCAGAGTGTCTCAAAGGAGCAAATGGGACTAGGTTAACTGCTCCAAATTCACCGATTTGACTTTGCAACTTCAGAGTAGCAAATTGGGGGGTTGATGGCAGGGCTCCAGTGTTGTGTAAGGTGATTATTTCTTCAAAAGTGACAATAGCAACTGCAACTAAATGACAAAATGACCTAGGGACAAGGTGACATAGAAATAGATAGAATATTTACAGAATAAAGTTAGTTGGGCAGTGTGAGACTGACGTTAATGTTTCCAAATTTTAAGAATTTGTGAGAACATTTTCTTATTTAAGGCACAATTAAATTTACATTTGACTTTCACAAATGTGCTCTCCAGAGTCATAGAGATTGACTAAGCCCAACATAAAGTAAATTAAAAATATAAATATTTATTTTTAAAATTATGTTATAAAACAATATATGAAGCATATCTTGTACATTACATTTAAAACCATCCAACACAATATTAATTTTATATTTCAGCTAAAGCAGAGACAGAAGAGAAGAAAGAAGGTGCACATGGTGCATGGGATGTTAAACAGTGTTCATTTGATGAGGATATGGTCCGTGTACTTTATGTTAAATTGTGATTTCAGCAAAATTTAGTTTAAAGGTTGGCCCTGTTAGGTTACTTTCTGATAACACCATAGGAAAAAAAATGCTGTTCACTCCAAGCCTTTAGAAAATCTTAAATTTTCCTGTAGATAGATGTTAGGAAAACTATAATTGCTTTCGAAAGTATGGCATTACATTTTATTAATTAAAGGGCAATCTGTATGAAAAGATGTGCATGATAAAACAAGTGAAAGTCAAAGCATGACAGTTGACTAAGAATGGGTGCTATCATTCATAATAATTTGTATGCTGGAAGGCATTGAATCAGTACTCAACAGAGGAACAATGAAGAACTTCCTACATATATTGCTAAATACAAAAAATCTGGTAAATAAATTTTCCTGGGCCAAATAACATATTTCCATGTGTTTAGCTAACATTTCAGTGAAGTAAGTATACTTAAATCTTTCATGAAATAAAAAATATTTTCACTTTAAAATTTAAATTTGCCTAATGTGTTTGAAAGCATAAGCCTTTATGTAAAGTAATCTTGCATTTCCCAATAAATGATCATTTAAATACTATGATAAATAAGGACTGAGTAATTTACCTCTACATTTATGCATTGATAAAATGCTGATAAGATTGAACTTTTCTTTTTAAAGAAATGCTTACTTTAAACATGATTTTATTTTATTTTGAGTCATTACATTATACTGTCATAATACACATCTATTAACAATTTAATTTTAGCAACTGTACACCAATAACCCCAACAGCAAACATTAGAAATAAAGTAAAAATGCACAGGTTGAAGTATATTCATAAACAACTAGCAATAGATAGGTAGGTAGATATATAGACACAACAGAAACTACAAGTGTAATAATATATGTGTCATTTTTAATGATTCCCAAAAATCCCAATATTCACCCAAAAAATATTAAACTAGTGTGGAATTGGTCCACTCAAAGATACCAGCAATTATAGTCCAGGACCAAAAGAGAAACCTGTAAACTGTGATGTCACTTTAAGAGAAGAGTGAAATATATTCTGAATACTTTTCTGCTAAAAATATCATGTACTATGCACATATCATAACTTTTTTAAAATACTAAACATTATAAATTGCATTAGTATGCTGTGTAGATTATAATAAATAATTATAACAATAACGGCAATAATAATCTAAAGAGCAGAATCGTGTTTTCTCTGTAGTTATAAATACATCTTTTTATGGTTAAACTAAATAATGATTAAGGCATCCCAAAATGAAAATAGTTTTTCATTATTGTTCTTGAAAATAAGTCAGTAAATACAGTGGGGAAAAAAAGTATTTAGTCAGTCACCAATAGTGCAAGTTATCCCACTTAAAAAGATGAGAGGCGTCTGTAATTTACATCATAGG
>JAKJJM010179450.1:0-10200 GCA_021901965.1 Pipa carvalhoi
TTTTTTTTTTTTTCTGAAAACACAATGCTGTAAATGAAAATGTTTAATTTTTTTTTTATTTACTGTTTTTATCCTGCATTTATTTAGGAACAGTATGAGCTTGTCTACTGTGCAGTTATCCATCTTTTTAAAAAAGAGCTGGATAGGACCAATGGATTTACAGTTTCTGCAGCGGCAAATGTAAGTGTATTGGTTCATTTATTGGTTCTAAATGGACTGAGGCAGGGTTTTATAGAATATATACTGTTATCTTTTTAATTATATTTGTTAATTTACCTATTTATTTACTTATTTGTTTATTTTTTTACCCATTTTAATTTGAAAATTTCTGTGTAGTATCTATGTCTAAAAAAATCAAGTTTTGTTTTTTTTTAATCAGCTATGATGTAACAGAAAAATTAAGAAATTGTTATATGGTGGACAAACGCATTGGGCGAAATTTAATAAACCCAAAAAGACTCGAATATATGAAATTGTATACATCTAAATTCAAAAGTTGAAGATCAGTATTTTGAAATATAATATATTCAATCTGTTTCTAGAGCATCTAAGTTTTTTGTGTGTGGAGCAGTGAGGGCTTTCTAGAAATGGGTGGAGTTTACCTTGACATGGGGCAGGGCTTGCCTGAAACAAGCATGTACAGTTTTTGAGATGTTTCTTAGAGAATATTAAAATATTATAAATCCTTATCTACCCTTTTCACAAAAATGTTGCTAAACAACTTAAAAAGGCAACTAACTTAAAATAAAACTATGGACATATATAAAGATGGAGATTCGTAAAGTGGACTTGTCAGGTCCACTTAACAGACTTTTTTAGGAAGCAAGGAGTTGTCTTAAACTGAGTGTTAAAAGCATTCAGCTAAGACTGTAGTAAAAGAAGAAAACTCCCTGCTTCTTTTCTGCTCTGATGCCTGACTTGAATCTCAAGTTGGGTTGAGCGGAGCTGAATGATTGACATTATAGCTCCTCCAATCAGATCCCTGCTGGATCATGATTTAAAGAACTATACTGCTGATATAACTGCCCACTGTCAGGTGTGGGTTGCAGAAGGCTGAGACAGTGCACAAACAGTAACACACCTTTACTCGAAGAGACATTAAAACAGAAGGTTTAATAAAGACTGAGTCTTTAGCAAAAGACAAACGTAAGGCTGGAACAGCCTGAGTCCCAAATACCTCAATTAGAGGTAAACTACCAAAATATAACGTAAGGCAAAAACAGTGCAAAAAGGGGTAACAAATAATACAGATTCCTGACTACTACCATGGGGCTGAGACGAGCAACGCTGAGGCACGGAGTCTAAGGAGATGCCTGGTCTTCACCTTTGAACCCCCGCAAGGGGGTACTGGCCTTAGTGGCGGCACCTCCCTGGTCGTGGCCCTCGGGTCACTTACCCCACCGGTGATGGCTGGCTGCAAGCTGTAGGAAGCTCCCAACAAATGATATAACAGAGGAGAACTGAGGAGTACCGTGCCTTTAAGAGATTATGCTGAGACGAACTCTGGAGCAGGACTGAAGTGCCAGCAGCTGTCTAGAGAAGATAACAGGCTCCGGAGAAGCAGGAATACCCTCCAGGGTCCTCAGGACAGGGAAAGGTCCAAACTGGAATAAACTCAGAAAGCACGGTCAGGTACAAGGTTTACAGCAGCTTAAATCCACACAGAGAAACAGGACGTGAAACAAACGGCAGGGAATTGACATTGACGCTAGAGCACAGGTTAGCAGTGCTCAAGCCCTTTTAAACTAGAAGCTGCTGATGTCATTCGTGAAATCAGGATTGGACAGAAAGCAGGAAGTGCTGTGTGTAATGTACACACAGTGCTGGCAAGCAGAGAAACCAGCAAAACATGAAGGAAAGCGCACTAAAGTAAAGCACTTTCCTTACACCCACATATATATATAAAACTCCTTTGTACTAAACAAATTGCTAACTTAAATGGTTAAAAAAGTTTAGTGAAGAAATACTTGTTGTTCGTTCCCCTGATTAGTTCTAATGAGAGCTGACATTTTGTCCTTCCCCACTTCCCCCTCCCCCCCCCCTTCCCTCATGTAAGTTAGGCAACGCAAAAAGAAAAACCTGCATAACTGCTATTGGTTAAGCAGTGTGCTGACCTTTAGGCGTCATCAATCATGCTTGTTTACATTTCTTCACAGCAGGGAATGCACAAGATTACAGAGTGGGGCTTGGGAAAGCTAACTTGTACGCAGCGGTTACATTAGACATTGGTCAAAACTGAACGGGGGAAACAGACTGGTACATGTCACACACACATTTCGTGGATCGGGAGTTTTCCAGTGCTGCGTAATAAATCATCCTGCTTCACATGAAACAACTTCTGGGGAGAGATGCTTCTCATAGTACTGCATATGTAAAGATGTAATCTGACTATAGTTCTCCTTTAAGGGAGCTGATTGGAGGAACTTTAATGTCCATCATCCTTTTAGCGATGCCCAACCCGACTTGAGATTCAAGTTGGGCATCAGATCAGAAAAGAAGCAGGGAGTTTGCTTCTTTTACTACAGTCTTAGCTGAATTCTTTTAGCATTTAGCTAAGACAACTCCTTGGTTCCTGTAAAAAAAAGTCTGATAAGTGGTCCTGACAGGTTCACTAGCCACTTTTAGCTAGGAGGGCCTTGTCAGGTGTAATTTCACAAATTCAGATAAGAAAATAGTCTTTTATCAACAAACAGGTGGTTAGCATAATCAAGATTCTTGTTGTAAAAGGAGCACCACTATATAAAGGAGACGACTTCCATTCATCACATTGAAATATTGTTATAAATGCATCTCTTTGCATGAAAATTAGGTATCAGTGTTTTTGGACAATGTAAGGAAAAGGATTTGCTGTGGTTAAAACAGCAATTAATTATTGAAATAACTGATGATAATATGCCAGACTCACTCAGTTCCAAATGGTGATGCAACTCAGCTATCATACCTCAGGCATTCACATGTCGTCTGTGAGACATTGTTTTCTGATGGCTACTCCCAGTCTTGGTGCTCGAAATAATCTAATTAACTGTCATGTTACAACACAGGCCTTTTCCAAAGTAGAGTCTTCTGATCTTTTCCATAAACTATTTTTCTATTTAGTCACTGCTTACCTATGAGATTTACAAAATGACAATGTGATTCCTCTGAGCCTCTTGCTGCATAAATTTTCATTTACATATTGCCATGCAGAGCACATATAGTATTAACAAATAGAAGAGAAGGAAGTACTGGTAAAAATGATATCAGAACAATAATTCCTGATTTGTATTATTTTGAATTTGTTTTCCTTCCTTGTGGTTGCAGCCATCTTTTATCTGTAAGGTAAACAAACCCCCATCCAGTCTGATTGTTTACTATGGAGCTTTATATAATACATATTCATGAAGAGCACCAGAAAGCCCAATTTGGCTGTAATAATAGAGAGAGAGACAAAACAACCCAAAATAAAATCAACAATTCAACTTCAAAGATAACATTTTTACAAATACTACATAGGAACAGCTGCCTAGCCCAGGAGTGTAACTATCAGGGTTGCAGGGTTTGTGGCTGCCACTGGGCCCAACACCTCCAGGGGGCTCGGGGGCTCCGACCACTGCAACCTTCAGCAGGTCTGCGCCTGCTTATTGCCTAACCTCCCCCTCTTCCAATCCTGGCAAGTGATTTTTTTTTTTATTGTGGGGGTCACTGCAGAGGGGATAGGGAGAGGGCCCCAGAGTGGCTAGTTATACCACTGGCCTAGCCAATCCAAAAACAGTTTACTTTTTATGGTGTTACTGGTGATTTAACAAGAATGACACATAACAGATAACAGTACATTGATAACAAGAGAGAGGATTATATCAGAGGTGAGGTCCCAACAACTCCTTGGGTTAGCAGACACATATGTAACAGAGGTAAATCCACCATACGTTGGTTATACGAAACTCCCTGATTAGCTAGCATTCATGGGTTATGTTTTGTTCCCCCCAGGTGCTAGCTCTTACTTTATGGAAAAAAAATGTTTAGGCATTACTCACCTAGGGTTGCAGCTCTGTATAAAGGAAATGCATAGAACAATGCTACAACTACAATGATACAACAAACCATATAACTACTACCTTATATGTGGATATTCACAAATGATATATTGTAGCAGTAATGTGCTTATCTGTATTTTGCACACATAACAAGCAGCTGGGTGTGTTGCAAATGTGGGAATAACTGCAACCACTAACTCTAACAACTCTAACAACACTGGAGAACCACAAAACATCCTTGGCACATGGCCAGTGGAAAAGATAATATTTATTTACAATCTAATAAATTACACAGTATAAATGAAAATGAACTCTTTCAGTAGATTAAAGTCACTTTTTTTTTCCCAGGAACTTACTGATCATAGGTCACATATTAACGAGGCAACCATTGCAGAAGGAATTAACAGACAATGTTGTGGGTAAGATAAGATATTTTCCAAATGAGCACCACTGTCTAGTGTGTTTGGTTTGGATAGGTCAATACACAAGTCTAGTTTTAGACTGAATGGATCGGTTTATTGGCAGAGAAAGTGTTAAAACAAGTAGATGCAGTATGAACAGATATGCTGGAAGGATTTTGTAAGTATTAAAACAAGCCTTACGCTACTAAAGATGTTGACATCATTCCAAGGGGGATATTTTTTATCAAGGTCTTTTCGATCTATTCGCTGCTATTTGATTTTATTCACCACTTTTTTGCATTAACTTATTGCATTTTCAGTTGCAACAAATTTACATAGTGGTGAGAAAAATTTACCACAAGAAAAAAAGAGTGATATTGAAAATTATCACACGTTAAAGTAAATGCATTGTACATTGATTTCAATGGTTCTCCTTTGAAATTTACACTACCATCTCCATAGGGAATAATGGGTCTTTGCCACCCTCAATCTGGTGAACAAAAGTTTCCTCAAGAGGCTTGATAAATATCAATATCGGCAATTGGCTTTAACATGGCGACAATTTTCGAAATCATTCTTTTTCAGACGTGGTAAATTTTGGATGCCACTTTGTAAATTTTCTATGTGCCTAAAACTTGTAGAAAAAGGTGATTGATAAAATAGTCACTTTTTTTTTTTCAACTGATAAATATTCCCCCATGTGTTTTATTGTAAATTGATTTGTTTGGTTTATACCAAATATTTGGGAATTTAATTACAATCTTTTTCAGGGGAAGCTGTATAATTCATACTGTTGCAGTAATTTATTGAGAAGTAAAAGCATATTCTTTAGTGTGTTGTTTTAAGCACTGGAAATGAGAAAAAAAAAACATCTAGTACCAGTATTCACTAATACAGTAATTATTAGTTTAACAGGTGAAGACAGTATTGTTCAAGCAAGTGACAGACCTCATGAAGATGATGGGTCATCTGTGGAGTGTACTGTGAGACCGCATTCTTCAATGTACATAGCAGAAGAAATGCCTGTTAATACCCAGCAGCCATCATCACCTTCAAAAGTATCTTTAATATCTTCTAGCTCTCTCCCACATAGAACAGAGCCAAGCCAGTTGTCTCATGAATCACCTTATCCTTCACCTAGGACAGTGTTAAGGAAAAATGAAAATAAAGAATCTAGTATTCTAAACTACAACATTTCTTCCTCAGCATCACATGACCCAAACAAAAGAGGGTACTGTGCCCATCAAGCATTATTAAGAACCAAATCCACTCCATTTGAGCTGCTACACCAAAGACATTCCCGTATACCAGAGTATGTCCCTGATTTCTCTGCTGGGAATTTTCAGATATTAAGCAGTAATGAGACTCATGCTAGCAACCAATGTTTATCCTGTTTTAATGCAGGTCCACTTATTACAGGCTCTGTAGGTAAGGGATCTAGTACACCCAGCATTCACCAGACTTATATCCGTTTAAATGAAGATCCATATTTTTCTCCATCATCATCATCTGATCTTGACTCACCAAAATTTGCAGATTTCTGTGTAGAAGCCTCATACCCTGAAGGATTTAAACAATCAATAAACAATAGTATGGAAATTTCCTCACCTGGATCTCCTAAACTCACCAAAGAACACAAGGATTTTAACAGTAAGATGGTATTGGGGTCAAATTTCCAGAAAGACAACCTGAATTCAGAAGAATGTAAGTTATCTGTCTTCACCATTTTCTATTTGACACATTTTTAAAAAGGTGAATTTACCTGTTGAATTCACTTTGCAATAATTCGAGTCGGATCAGCAAAATAGACGTGAATTAACTTCTCAGTGTTGACTAAACAGAAAATACACTAGTCGACCAGGTAGACAGTTGCGAATACTGTTGCATGCATAGTGTGGCGTAGTCGGAATGAAGTAGGATGAGAAGTCATTTGGAGTGAGGCAAATTCGACAAGTGAAGGGCAGTGACATCAGTTACACTGTCCCACTGTCTATTTCTATGTCACCTTCTCCCTAGGTTATGTTGTCACTTAGTCGCAGTCGCCATTATCACTTTTGAATGAGTAGTCACCTTATGCAACACTGGAGCACTACCATCAACCCCCCAATTCGCCACTTTGAAAAGGCAAAGTCAAACAGGTGAATTTGAAGCAGTACACCTAGTCACATTCGCACATTCGACATACTCCTCCGATTAGTCAATAGCATAAGTATACCTGTGCACACACATGCAAAGTGATGCATCTCTATGGAAACTGGCCATGGTCAGGCTCCTCCAAGCTGTGCTAGAATAAACTATAAATAGAAAAAACTATAAAGGCTAAAGTAAAGACAGGAACCGGGTAATCAAGCTGATCAGGGATAAACCTGAATCAAGTCAAACAAGTAGCCAAAGGTCATATGCGGATTAAACTATCTAGATTAAGGAGTGCTAAATTCCTCACCACAACAAACCAAAGTACTCTAGCAAGGCAGCAAGGAATGGCCAAGGCATTTAAAATCTGTGCCAAAACCTGATTGGCCAGAGGCTCCTCAATATCTTAACCCCTGCTGCACAGGTAAAAACCACTGAGCCTATAATAGTTGGTGTGTGCTCTGGGGGTTTTAGAGTGTAGCACTGTGTTAGCCATAGATATAAGCAGAGATAAGTCGAGTATAGGTGATACCTTTTTATTGGCGAATTGAATAGGTGATAAATGCAAGCTTTCGAGACTACTTAGGTCTCTTCTTCAGCCATACCATGCCTGAAGAAGAGACCTAAGTAGTCTCGAAAGCTTGTATTTACCATTTATTCAGTTCGCCAATAAAAGGTAACACCTATACTCAACTTGTCTCTGCTGGGGGTTTCTCACACTGCTTTTCTTCTACTCTAAAGGATTTGCTTACATAAAATGTACGCGTCAGAATTAATATTCAACCAATTCACCGGCAGGCTGGAAAAACACTATCACAATTCAGCAAGTAGATCACTGTTCTACCAGTATTTGGGCAGTGTGTTGCTATCATAGTTTGCTAGTGGTGTGCAGAGTTCTGCTTGTATTTTTAGTAAAATTCTCTAGACTGGAAAATTATTATTCTCAATGTGAGTAAATACTTGTCGGGATCGTGGGATCTTATTATGTATGTATGTATGTATAATTATATTTATGAAGCACCATAAATTTGTGCAGTTCTGTACAATTCATTAATACAAATATAGTACAGATATGGGGAAAGTGCATTACACAATACAAATGAAGTAAATTACAAGCATAAAATCATGAGGATACATCCCTTTAAGTGTCAGGCAATGATTGAAAGAAGAAGATGGAGGTCCCTGCCCCATAGAGCTTAACCAGTGATACAATAGCACAAGAAGAGCTAAATCTAGGAAAGAAATTTGCAAATCTGTTTAATCATGTTTAGGGCGAAAAATATTAAGCCCGAAAAGACTCGAATGCTCGGGTCTTTCGACTGAAAGGTAGCCATAAGTTCTATGACTCCTGAAAGTTTCAGTGGGAAAGACCCGATTTCCAGAATACGGAAATTGAAATTCTCACGGGAGGATCTCGCGAGATCACATCCCGTGAGAATGTCGGAAAGACCGATAGCGGTCTTTCCGACTTAAATAAATTACGCCCTTAATCTGTTTAATGCTTATAAAGTCATACAATAAGTTTCAAGGTGCAAATGTGTATTATTATGTTATCAAAAACTGCCTTGAGTATTATGAAGTATAATGTACCCCTCCTACATTTAATGAGGATATAAAAACACCTTTTGAGTTCCAGCCTGTGGCGCTAAGCTTTTGTATAGTTATGGAACTCCTCAGTGATTCTTAATATCACTGAAATCCTATACATGGCATCTTGTTGTTGTGTTATGATTTTGTATCTGTAGGTCACTGTAACTGGCCACCTAGTAGAGTCACTAATACTGGACTGTCAGTTCATTGTGAGTGGATACATATTACAACCCTGTGCTAGCATTAAGATTTATTAGAGTATCAGTGATACCTGTTGGGTGTCTTCAGAATTAACTCCCCTAGTGTTCCTAAATAAATAGTCCAGTTACTGATTAATGAGAATGGTTAGATTTACCTCAGACTAGCTATGAATTAGAGCACACAGAATTAAGGAAAGTTTAGGGCACACTATGACTACTTTATGTTTGGCTGTCTGTTTTGAGAGTATATACATTTATAACACTGGATAAAAAGTGATTTATTCTCTTTAGTGATAGACAGAGCTGACTTGAATGCAGAATCTGCAACAGAAAGCCATACTGTTGTCTCCACAGAAATTAAAGGTGAGCTGTGTGTGTTGTTATGCACCAAATGACCAGTCTGTCTGTATGTTATATTTTTGGTGATAATTTCCTGTATCCATTCCTGTGGTACCTAACTCTACCTGCCCCAGAAATGTATTATCAAATTTTCTTCTTTAAACTTTTTGTACAACAATATTTATGGGAAAAGAGTTAGATCAGGATTCTGTAGGCATACAATATGGTTTGTGGTCTTATATTCTAATCTAGGATCACCACTTAAAGTACACATTAATTTATTTTGACAATTATTGCATATGCCTAGTCTTGGCTTTGCAAAGATGTTAGCAGTGTTTTAAGCTTTTACCAAATGTAATAAACCTGATTTCCCATGACCATCTACTTTCTCAAAGTAATATTCTTGATAGTATGGCATTTCTAGATATGGGTATGATGTAAATGGACTGAGTGCCTCATTGACTAAAGGGTGAATTCACCCACTACAATTCAAGTTGCATCTCCAAAATTGTCGCAAATTCACTTCTTAGTACTGACTAAGTGAAGAATGCACTTGTCAAACAAGCAGACAGTGGCAAACACTATCAGATGTTTAGTTTGTTGTAGTCAGTGAGATAGAAGTAGGATGAGAACTCAGGCCGAGTGAGGTGAATTTGACAAGTGAAGGGCAGTGACATCAGTCTCACCATATTCTACTAACTGTATTCTGTGAATATTCTATCTATTTGTATGTCACCTTCTCCCTAAGTTAAGTTGTTACTTATTTTCGTCATTGTCACTTTTGAATAAATAGTCACCTTATGCAACACTGGAGCCTTGCCATCAACCTCCCAATTCACCAGTCTGAAGTGACGAAGTCAAACAGGTGAATTCAGAGTAGTAGACCTAGTCACATTCGCACCTTTGACACACTCAGCATCCTTAGTCAGTTGTAGAAATATATTTCCACGTGCACACAGAGTAATGCAAAGTGCTCCGTAAGTTCGCAACTATTGTAGACTCCTGAATTGGTTGTGTATTTGTCACTTCCCAGAGTTTAGCCAATTAGTGAACATGAAGAAGTAGCGAATAGATGTCAATTCATAGCTCTAAGTGTCTATTCAGACTTTAGTCAATGAAACCCTTAAACGAGAACTATAGTGCCGATCTAACTGTCCACATACATATAAAACTCCTTTATACTAAGCCAATTGCTACCACAAATAGTTAAAAAAAAAAATTTAGGGAAGGGTTAATTCTTGCTGTCAGCTTGATTTATACAGTTCTAATAGAGCTGACATTTTGTCCTCCCTCCCCTTTCAACTCTGTAACACTAGAACAATAGCTGCTGGCTGCTATTGGTGTTATCAGTGTGTTGACTTTTTGACCTCACTGGGAAGCAGGAGATTTACAGATTAGATAACTTGTAGGCAGCCTCACTGTTAGTCCACATTAGACACATTAGACTACATCACATTCCACATTAGACAAAAAATGTCTGCCTAGTACAGGAGCTTATCAATGCTCTGTACTTAATTATCCAGC
>JAKJJM010179669.1:0-13443 GCA_021901965.1 Pipa carvalhoi
AGGCCACTTATCCCAAGTACCTTTCTAACCCAATGAATAGAACAAAGTACAAGGAAACTTTCCAAAGAATAATATGAAAAATGAGAAAATGTGGACTTAGGCCACTTTTCCCTTGTCCTCTTCATTTGCTCTGCTCTATACTAGAGTTGTATGCATATCCAATTAGACTATATACAGTAACAGCTTGTCCAATTAGTTGTTTATTTATTTAGATCGGGTTTTGTACTTACTTTTTACTTGCATTTTATACATAGCTTTCCCTGGCATTCTGGCACTAAAATGTACAAATTGCTGAAATGCTAAAGTTGAAGGCAATCAAAAAGGCTTCACTCTTTGAAGTGAATCACTTAAAATAAGTCCTTCAGTAAGGCTGGAAATATCAAATCAAGCAGCGATGAAAAGTCTGCAAAGGCAGTTTAAGTGAGCTATTCAGTTGCTAAATGCATAAGGAAACTCTGCATGAAAAATTAAAATAAATGCAAAGAGGATCATTCTTTTCATTTACTTAGGGAATAAAGGAAACACAAGTAGTTTTAATTAGGGCTCATGCTAGAGGAGCCAAGACTTTTTTTTAAGAAAGCAGTTTATAAAATATGAAAATATTAGATATATACTATAAGTAATTTTATATAATGAATGCTCCACTTATCTATAAAATTGTACAAAACTGGATGTCTCTGTAGAGTATATGGTATCCTTAAAAATAAAATGTACCCTAGGCTAGAGTCCTTATTCTAACCACTACATCAGCATGTTTATTAACAGTTCACAATGCTCTAAATAGAAGCGATTTCAGACATTGGGTTCAGTTCAATTAAAGGCGAAGGTGGCTAGTGTCTGGTATCCTCAAGGTATATTCATGTTGTTTTTAGATTTATAGGGGTAAATTTATAATAGTCATTTAGGTCTATATGATCCATTTCAACACGTTTTGCTGCATTTTCACTGTTATTTTTTGTTCACTGCACTTTTTGATTCAACTAAATTGTACAGGCTCAAATATGGCAATGGAAATAGATTGATAATGAAAAATATAGATGCATTCAATTTGCAATGTTTTCATTAGAGTTCCAATTCTTTTTCAATTGATATAGTCATTCTTTATTGATGGGGAAACTGATTGGATTTAGGAAAAGTTGATGAAGCATCGCCATCGGAAAACAGGGGTTTTTGTCACCCTCAAACTCAATTTCAGGGATTTAAGTATTGACTGGCAATTGTGTAGTTCCATGATAGTAATTTTAGGGCCAAAAGCCCATTTTTGACATGATGCAAAAGAAGCAGGGATATATATTTGAACTGGATTTATAAACTTGTAGTTTATTTTTTAAATTATGTTTTGTCTGAGTTTTTCTCTGTCTTTATTCTTTTTAAAGTTGTGCTATATATGTTTCATTTATGGATTCTAAGTAGCATTTTTTGATGACAGAAAAACATCCTAGAAAAGTAGTAAGTCAAGGTCTTTATTTGAATGACAGCAAAATTACCAGGAACAGTTATTTAGTTACCCATGGCTGGATTGTCCCAACAGAGCACCAGAGGATTCACCAGTGGGCCTCAGAATTAGGGGGCTCAGGCCAGGTACCTAAAAACATAATTTTTACCATTTGCAGGTCCATAATTACCTTTAATTGCACTAAAACTTGGGAAATTGACTCTTTTGTAATGTCCTGAAAAAACGATAATTAATTATGACAGATTTGGTGTAAATTACAACTTTTGCTAATCGGTTGTGGATGTGGATCTCTTTTGCCTCATTGAAAAAACAGTTTTGTTTTTAGGTTTCACCCATTAGGCTATTTTAAAATTGCCTATTTTGAACATATTTAAGTATTTCTAAATTATGATCTGATAAGTATAATTTGAAAGTTAAAATTTTGGTTGAAAATATGGATTTTATTACTACCCCTGCCACCAAAATGAGCAACTGTAGTTAACACGACACAATACAAATGTAAGAAATTAGTGGTTCTAAGCAGTTCACACAAAATTTAACACTTAGGAAAACTGTCAATCTCATATTCATGCCATCTCTGGTCTCTGGCATTAATCCATGGAATTTCCATGTCTGCATATGGTAATTTTGCTGGCTGAAATAACGCAGCAGATGTATACCACATGAATCTAAAAACAAAGGAAAGGGATAGTATGCAAAGGTGCCGTAAACTGCAGAAATGGAATGAAAAAAGTTTAATTCAACACCGAGCCAATATTTTATGTTTTTCATAAGGTTAAAATATAAAGCAAATTTTATGGCACCGTCTGTTTTGCATAACACATATGCTGCCAATGTCTAGTTGCTTTGGAAATAGTCATCCCTGTTGTGAGCTCAGTGCTCTCCGCCTTTATATTCTCTTTGAATAGATTGAATGGAGAGTCTGTTTTCCATCCAAAGAGCATTAAATCTTCATTTAGTAGCACTATTGAACGGTCATAAGAAGGGCAGCTTCTCTGGGAATATCACTTCTTCATTGCCCTTTGACAATGAGCAAGCATTTGATAACAAGTGCTTTCAACTGCAAAATAAAATAAAATAAAAACTGTTTACTGCTAAGAAAATCTTTAGTGCATGTATCAAATGTGACCTTCAATTGGATAACCATTCTATGCCCATTCTAGACAACTAGTGACTTTCGATTCAATGATCCATGATACTTTCATGTAGAAAAGTGGTTTTCAAGACATCCCTGAGCGTTTTAGTAATGCAAAGCTAATTATACATACATTCTTATCTTTACTGGTAGCTTTGGATTAATAGAGTTTTTATGGTGAAATGCAAATTAAAGTTCAATATAGTTAATGAGATGAAGAGATTTTGTCAGTTAAATTTTTCACATGTGCACTGCAGTACACCTGGAGGGCATTGTCCCAGAGTCATCTCTCTGCAGAAAAAAGCAAGAGTAAAAACTCAAGGAGAATTTGTTGCCTGTGTCAGAAAGAAAAGTTTGCTTGACTATATATATATATGCCACTGTTAACTTTGATCTTGCATTCAAGAATTAGTTAATACTATAAGTAAAATGATTTTTTTCTTTCATTATCAGTGAATAACTTTTTACAAAAAACAAGAAAAATTCAGCAGTTCTTAAAACAGTTTTAAACATTTGGGAAAATTTATATTAAATGGTGCCGACTGCAATTTACTATTTTTGTTGTACCATTATCATTATTTCCACTGGGATGCTCACCTATTTTTTCCATTTCAACTTTGGTAACTTTTTTTTTATTCTTGCTGCTATCAAACAGTGAAGTTGACAGAAAGTATACTTTTCACCATGCTTGAATACCCCCCAATATTTTCTACTTTTTTTTCAAACAATGTGTTAATCTATACTATATAGGCATTTTGGTGGTAGTATTATTGCTTGCTGCTACTTTCACCTTACATGATTAATTAAGGACAAAATTTAATAAAATCAAAAACTTTTTTTTACCTTTTCACCTATTATTCACTGCAAAAATGGGTGAAAGGTTGAATATGATGTTTTTAACACTTTTGACCCTCTTTTCACCCATTTTTCACCGTGAAAATGGGCAAAAAGGTTGAAAATTAAATTTTTAACCTTTTCGATCCCCTTTTCACTTGTTTTTGCCCATTTTCACAGTAAAAGGCATAGGGCGAAATTTATTAAGAGCGCAAAGACTCAATTGAGTCTTTGCGCTCTTAATAGTGCGAGAATTCTTGGCCGAGAATTCTCGCAACAGTACTTGGCAAGATCTCGATCCATGATCGAGATTTTTCGCCCAAAAGTAGCCATAGGACTTAATTTTATTTTCTTATTATTATATGTATGTATATTTTTATTTATAAAGTGCCACTAAGTTATGCAAGCACTGTAGAGAGATTCATCATTCACTTCAGTCCCTGCAGAGCTTACAATCTAATTTCAGTCACATACACATGTTTTTGGATTGAGGGAGGAAACCCACACAGGTGTGGGGAGAACATACAAACTCCATGCAGATAAAGTCCAGGGTGGAATTGAACCCAGAGCCTCAGTGCTGCTATGCAGCAATGTTAACCACTGAGCCACTGCACTGCCCATTATTGTTATATATGAGACCATAGAAGTTGGTATGGTAGAAATCAAGAAAGACCCTTTGAGATGTCAATGAAAGTCACAGATAAATGTAAAATAGCATCAAAAACATGGAACAAATCTGCTCTTTTTTACTCAACTTTTATATTTTTTTATATAAATCCTGGATATATTGGAAAGAGAAATCAATAGCAGACTTTTCATCTTTTTTATAAATATCTCTTTTAGTATTTTTCTTGAAATGTTTGTTTATATATTTGATTTTGGTTTGACTTCAAATGAGTAAAGATTGTCCTTTCAGCATTAAAACAATTTGAACATTTTATGTGAGTTAAAATTTCAGTTGCAATTTTTTACTTTCTATTTATGGTTTCGGTATGCAACATACATCATAGGTACTCCAATTCATCTAATACATTATGGTAATATAAGGCCACCTTATCTCTCCCATCCATGAACCACTAATAATCTCTGGACATATGAAATCTAACATGAAATTATTTAGCATGACCCATCACTGCATAATTTGTAAAATTATATTTATTTAAATTTCTTTAAGTTTATTAAAAATATACTTAAATATTGTATTAGTGTTGTCTGTTTAGATTAATTGCTTTCCTGGAAGCACATTGCATTGTTCTCAGTGACACATGCACATGTATTTATTCATTTTATATAGCACTGATATGTCATGCAGCACTTTACAGAATTTATCATTCACTTCAGTCCCTGCCCCATGGAGCTTACAATCTAGTTTCCCTATTCATTCACACATTTATGTTTTTGGATTGTGGGAGGGGGCTCATGCGTGTGTGTGGGGAGCATGCGGGCTCCATGCAGATGAGGTCTAGGGTGGAGTTGAGCCGGGAGCCAAGACCCCAGTGCTGCAGGGCAGCAGTGTTGGCCACTGAGCTACTGCACCGCCCCTATGTGCATAAGGCATTTTGTTTGGGAAAATCTGACTGATCTAAAGCATGCTGCAATTTTGATTTGTTTTGACTTGTTGGTTCAACACTCACATTCATACCTTTATATTGAGTCAAGAAGGAATCAGATGACAACTGCTTGCTACAAATATAGGGGAATGTTTTGAATAGTGCTCAGTTTGATTACCTGTTTTGATGGGTTGCTTTAATTAAAAAATGATGATGGTAAAAACACCCCCTTAAAATGGCAAAAGCTTATTAAAAGGAAATAAATATTTCCATAATCAGATACCATTTAACATCAAATAATTTCCTATTTATAAGGTATAAAACTGAAATATACAGCAACAAACACAGTAGTGTGAAAGAGACCAAATATACAGTAAGGGGCATATTTACTAAACTATGCGTTCGCCTGCATGGGTGGTGAAACCCCATTATTCCCTATGGAGATGGGGCAGTAAAAGTTTTCTAAGTCTCTGGTGGAAAAATCAACAATATCAATAACAGTAATGTAAATTGAAGATGTATAAACTCATCGATATTTATTGATATCGATACTTTTTTTGGCATTTCATAAATTAGGGGAAATCGAAAATTCAGTGGAAAACAATTGTCAAAAAATGTCAAGAGATGGGTGAAAAACGTAAAAAGTATTTATACCCTTTACTCAAACTTAGTTGAGGCACCAAGGATAGTGATTAAAGCCTCACATCTTCTTGGATTTGTCAGTATGAATTTGGCACACATGGATATGGAGATTTTCTTCCATTTGTTACAAACCCTCTCAAACTTTTGTATATTATTTATTTTGAAATAAGACTGTAACAAAATGTTTAAAGTTAATGGGAGTTGAAGTTAATGGGGGCTGATTACTTTCTGAGTGCATTGTATACAGCTTTTCACATTTCTACATCAGGCTACTTTGCTCAGTTTTGTACACATAAAGGAATTCCCATTCTCAAGGCATATTATTTAAAACTTGTGCCAACTAGTGCCAACTAGTGGTCCTTCATTAATTTTATGGGCAATGTAAAGTACATTTACAAGTCAACCAACAAGGCCCATGCAGGACAACAATGTCAGCAGTATTCAAAAAAGACGATATCTGATCTTTATGCATTCATATACAGAGTCCCAGACTAACTCTGACACTATAATAAAAATAAACTCACAAAAATAACTCAGAAATTGAATATACTGTAATCAGCTGAAAGTATTCATGATCGCTTAAGTACCATTGCTTTTTCCCTGGAATTACTTTAAACATACTTGCAATTTATAAAGTGGAAAATATTTTTGCTGTGCTGTAACATAGATAGAAAATAAAAAAATGAAGCACAAATGCAAGATCACATTACCTTATTCACAACAGCTTATACCCATGTTCTAAATAGATTAAAAAATCTTGATTTTTTTCAAAAAAAGGTTATATTAAATAAATATTTTTTGTATTAACATTGTTAACATTTCCTGTAAAGCAATGCATTTTGCTTGCATAGTTTAAACTAAAGGCCGTTCTCAAAACATTATTGACTAATATTACGATCAAAGTAATATATCAAACCATGAGACAGCTGACTCACAATAGGTGAGACTTTGCTTAATTTTACTTTCAGAGTAAAAAAAAGACATGATTGATCTAGGTTAAATGGCAAACACTGGCAATAAATGTTCCTTTTTTTATTTACTACACTATTGTATAATGTCTATTAAAGCTGAGTTATAAAAATGTATAGTACTTTTTGTGTCTGCAGAGAGGATGAGTGCCTGTTTATTCGTTACCATCACAACAGTCCCATCTCATTTTCTTATTGAAACATAGAATAGGATTTGTATGTCAGGTGTTGGTCTGTGTGATCAAGTTTATATAAGAGATTGTCCCTTAGTGAAAGGGTTCTTTCTCAACCCAGCTAGCGAGAGGGAGGATCCACCCTGCAAGGATATTCATCCTATGAGAAAGAAAAGAGAAGAGATTGCATACTGTGAGCCAAAGGGTACTTGGAGGAAGACATACAGGAGTAGCTGAGTAAAGAAGAAGACAGCTACAGATATATCTTGGGTAAGCAATCCTAGGTGTGTGTCTCAAGACAGAGCTCCTGTAAGAGTACTTGTCAATAGCGTTATATAATGGAAGGGTAATTTCTGTTATAGGACTTAGCAGATCATGCTAGTGTTAGAGGTGTAGAATCTTGAAAGTTCTAGACTGCACCAAGAAATGGTGAAGGGTTAGCTCCCAGAGGGTTAGGTGGACATCCTGCCTTTAATTAGGGGCTATGAGCAAAAGAGTAAGGCTCCTCCTTTCATGTGATGCTGGTGTTAATTAAATTAAACAGTGTTTTCTAAATTGCTACTTAATACTTTTTTAAACGTATCAGTAGCAGGTTCCTGTAGATAGGTTCCTGTTAAAAGAAGTGACATAAATAGCACTTTTAAGTATCAGTTTTTAATCCCTTGGGTTAAAGGGGGTGATAATACATAGAGGATTTTGGGTAAAATTTACCCCAGGGCCTATACCATTTGAGTTAAACCCAAATACTATAATTAAATTGTTTCAATCTGTTCAGCCTGCTGATACCTTTGCAAAGGCGGAATTATTTTTAAATTACTTCAAAACAGTACAGTGCTTATAAATAGATGTATAAGCAAAAAAAAAAAAAAATTTTAATAGTAATATCATTAGGGGTATTAGATCATATGGAAGATATTTAATTTTAAGTTCACATGTCTATGCAGCATCCCCCATATATTACAAATACAAACTGCAGATAAGCAATGCTTTTCCTCAACAACAACCTATTCATGTATGTTAAAAAAAACTCAGTTTAAGCAGTACATGTTTTTAAATGGACATATAGTCCTAAACAATGTGTTTTCTCTTTCAATACTTTTAAATACCAATCACAGCAAGAAAAAAAAAATACAGTTAATTATATTCTGTGATAATAAGGAAATCACAAATATAAAATTCTAACAGTGTAATTACTACTGTGTTAAACAGTGTTAAACATGCACTAATTGATTTTCCTCAAGTCTGTCAGGAATAAATTTACCTTGGAGTTCCAGGGGCTTAATATAAATTGTCAATACACAAAAAGAACAGGTGCTTCTAATGGTAGTCTTCAGTTATGGGGTATGCAGCAAAGTTCTGTCAAACCCACTCGTTTTGGCATTACATCAAACAAACTTGAAAGGAATGCTCTGCCCCTCTGGGCACGTGTTGAGGTTCGTAGGGTTCCAGCAATACCCATTTTCTGCAGGCAACAGAACAAGAACACAGTTCTGAGAGGGAAACGGGTGCTGCTAGTACCGTATGTACCTCAACACGTGCCCAAGGGCAGTGCATTCCTTTCAAGTTTGTTTGATGTAACTTAACATAAATGTATTAATAAAATATGATTGATTGAGGAAATAATGAAATATATTAAAAACCAAAGTAAAACAACCCTTCATTATTCAGCAAACTGGTACAGCCTAGGACTCCATTTCCCAGAATTCAAAGGGAAGAAGCCCCACTTGGTCTGACAGCCCAAAAAGCTGTCGGATCAGACCCTACACGACAAATATAAGGTATGAATGTTAGTTAAAAGAATCCACCGACAAAAATTGCAAAAACATGACTTACAAGAAACTTTCAAAGATCTTTAGCATGGCAAAAACCTCAGGTGTCAGTATCGCTTTAACCACTTCTGTCTGTATTGTGGAATTGTACAGGGCTGAGTAATTTAGTGGTGCTTTATAAATAAAAACGTACATTCAGACATACTTACATACATATATACTTACATACGTACATACATACTTACACTTTAAAATATAAAATAGATTGTTGAGCAGTTTCCCATAATAAGGAATTTACAGCTTCTTTTTACAAAGCTTAAGTAAGCTGTAAAAGGGATGTCAACAATAAGAGAATGAGCTCCTCAGTCTATGGATAGCCCATTGTGTGTCTCTTCCACATGTAGCGGTTACAGTGCCTGTAAAGGCATTTTACATGAAGAAAGATATGTTTCCCCAACCCTGCGTTACTATGGGTTAAAGACTGCACAGTTTCTTTAATCAATTTCAGCTGTGGGCTCAAATTTCTCCTTTAAAGGTCAGGTGGGAATAGCCCTGGGTGGGGTTTTTTGCATTGACTCAGTAGTGAGAAGCCTGCGACAGGTTTGTCAATCCCTGTGTGTTTGTGTGAAAAAGGAATTTGTTTTCAAAGCATTGTTTCCCCTTTGTGCACTGGCTGAAAGTGTGCTACACTTGGTGAAAGAACTGTTTTGTTTTCTGCTGTGTTTTCAATTGAGAACAGTAAGACTCTGTGATACCATTGTGTTTTTACAAATAAAACCGGAATTCCTTAAGAAAGACCCTGGTAAAGCTGAGTTATTTCGTAAAAGGACATCTCCAAGGTGAGCAAATCCCTACACACACTTAATCCTGGTAAATCCCACAGATTCACAAGTGATTGAAATGAAAAAATCTCTTTGCTTCTACTACATTTACTATAATTCCCTTTCCTCTTTGGAGGTAGATAGCCAGCTATTATTTGTGCATACACAGCCATTATATTGACTTGAGTCAATACTCATTCTAATTTGATGCTTTCTGCAAAGTCAGTCTTGAGCATGTATATGAGAGGTAGGTGTTAGGAATGTTACTTACACTCGCTTCTTTCCGGTTTCTTGACGTCAGTTCTCGTCGCGATCGCCATCTTCCTTATTGCAAAAGGGTGGTGGGAGGTGCGGACCTTTTGTGCCTAAATCCTCTCGTAGGGGTGATGTAAAGAGACACAGTTGCGCTGCAGTGTCGCGTACATGTTCACACACATGCGCCTATTTAAACCAACCAGATGCACACATGGGCACCCGATTATAGGTCTCTTTTAGCTACCTGGGTGTGATTTGTATCTATATTCCTTTGTCTGATTCTCTGACCCTAGCCTGTTTCCCAATTCTGCCTAATTGCCGCCAGTCCTGACCCTTCGCTTTGATCTACTACATTGTTACCTTGCCGCCTGCCTCAACCATTGCATTCAACCATTCTACCAGTCTCCTATCTAGCACCCAACCATCTGTGGACAGCTAACCCCAGGGGTCGCGACCTGGACATAGCACCACAGCTAAACCCTAGCCTCCATTGACTTCAATTATGGCTCCATTTCCAGCTTTTATATAATGTTGTAATACTCCACACACTTTTTATGAATATAAAATTCAGTGCTGGGCTTCAAGATCCCTGGAATTATAAACTATACCCACATAAACATTGTATATCTCTTCTAGGGGCTTTAAATTCTGCTTTATTTGTCAAAGGTTAACATTGCTATACATTATCTGCTATGTCAGGCAAATATGTTCCCTTCATTACTACTCTGCAAAACTAATATCATTTCTTTTCACATCAGCTGTCTGACTACGGTTTTGGTTGCTTTAGGAATAACTAAACCTTGAGTTCCCTTACTCTGCAAGAAGTGTCTCTACATTCATCATGGGAAATACATTGTATCAGAACAGATATAACTATTTCTCACCGTTTCAGCTTTCTTTCCTGATGTTGCTATACCACTAATGCTAAACTCCTCTCTTTCCTTTCTGACATTTTTTATTAATGTTCCCCTTGAAATGTGCTTACAAATTGATACGCAATAGGAGTTATAGGGGAAAATATGACATGAGACTTTATTGCAATGGTAAAAAAGGCACTAAAGAATAACAGCTATTCATCCTTAAAAGTACACCCAATGATGATTTATACTTTTGCCTAAAAAAGTTAGCAACTCTGATTGTAGTGCTTATTCATGAAAGTCACAACAGTCTCGAAACAGTCAGAGGGGGTTATTGGCTAAAGTCCGAATTATTGCGTAAAGGTGTGAATTCGCCAGCTAAAGACAATCGTAATAGACTGTTACTGTCGCAGTCGTAATTTCATTATGAAAATATTGTCAATATTTAAGATTGTCGAGGTCGCAGATTTGCTATGGGAATATTGTCAGATTTGCTATGGGAATCCGCTGTTTGAGAATTTGACAGTCAAATTCTCATTAAAATGACTAAAGTCAATAACCCCCAGAATTTGCATTCATTCGCCACTTTCCTATCTTTGCATATTCGTCAAACGCTGAGATGCAGTGAATTCACAACCTATTCAGATGCTTGTGATGGTTGTGAACTTATGGAGTTTTTCACATCAGTTTGAATGCATGTGCACATATAATTTGACTATTAATCAAGCGCTGGACTCTGTTGAGGTAGTGAATTCCCAAAAGCGTACTGTGTTGAATTCACCAGATTTCCTTTGCCAAACAAAGTGGAGAATTAGGGGGTTGATGACAGGGTTCCTACTGTTCAACTGACTATGCCTCACTAAGCAATAAACCCAGCCCCTATTTATGTTTATTGCATGTAGCTTAGATGTTCTTGGCAAATGTCATTGTTTGCTGTACTTTACTATAAATATTTGTCTGTTGAAATCTATTTACCTTCTTTACTTTCATAACTTTTTTCTTTTGTATTTTTTCAAAATAAGTAAAAAAACATTCAAGTTATATACTCATACAACCCATATCATATTGCTGTTTTTGTATATATGTAACTTTAACAAAGTTAAATCATTGATGTTGTCTTACAAGATTTGATCTTACCTTCCTCTGATAAAGGCAGATTGCTATGATTGTACACTGCCTCCTTGAGATATAAATAAAATGACTTGCTTTGATACAGTCCAATTGCAGTCTTGTCCTGTCTCACTTGATTTTGTTTACTCAGATAATCTTAGGCTGGGTTCACACGAGCGTATAATGTGCAGCGCATCATACGCTCATGTAATAAGTAAAAAGCACCTGCTCCGCTCTCCCCATGGTTCCTCCTTGTTCCAGCCAAACGAGCGCTATGCGCTCACGAGAACGCACGTTCGGCCAGAACCAGGAAGATCAACTGAAAAGGCAGAGCGGCGTCTTTCTGGATTCACATGAGCGTATGATGCACAGCGTTAATACATTGCGCATCATATGCTCGTGTGAACCCGGCTTCAGACAGTCTCAATGATCTCTAAAAAACAAATGCCCTGGACTTGGTTCTTAATTTGTTCAAACATAATAACTACAAACTTAATGGTTCATAGGTTTAGAGGGAGGTTGAATGTTAAATTCAGTGTAGACCTGCCTTTGGGTAAAACCCCCAAAATTTGAGGGGATTTGTTAATCTCTTTACCAAACAGATGAAACAATCAGTGAATCAATGGAGAAACTCTCTATGTATGACCAGTTTTTGTGGCGAAGGAATTTAGCAGAGTTAGAGATTCTGGATCCTATAAAAAGTACATATTATTACATTAAAACTTTATATGAACTAAATTTCAGTCTGTTTGCAAACATTTTCTGTTATTGGAACATCTGTTGCCAACCTTCATTTGCATGGTAATAGACCAGCAGCTCCCCCATCTAGAAGGGGTAATTGTGAATTGCTATTACTCAGGGAAAGGATAAAATAGGTTCATATATATATATATTTATATATTGATTTAACTATTAATGACTTGTACACATCTTTGAATTTTTAGAACACAAAAAACTTATGGAGCTTTATTCTGGTGAAGATGCAAGTAGTAAAACTTTGGGGGATATATATAAAAGTAGAAAAGTATATTCACCACTTAACACTAGAGCAGTGGTCGGCAAAGTTTGTGCTGGAGGGAGCCATATCGCTCCCTCCTCCCCGGTAGCTGATTCCTAAAAAGCCGCAAAGGGGGAGGAGCGAACACTCCCAATCCCATGACCTGCCAACGTCCAATCAGGAGCGTCGGAGGTCATGGGCGGGGCTACGGGGAGTGTGCAGCGAGCCGAAGAGTGGCGGCTAAAGAGCTGCACATTGCCAACCCCTGCACTAAAGAAACAGTGTTTTTTATTATGCTGGTTTTGGCTATTTAAAGAGCTTTTATCGCCATGCTGAAAGTCACTTTTTAATGCCCCAGGCTGAAATGTTGATGGATTATGATGCAAAAGATTTTTGATTTTTATTGAGTTTTGTTGCAAGACCTTACAGTGCCTTGTGTTTATGTCTCTAATTATATATATATATATATATATATATATATACATATATAAAAAAAATATGAGTATTGTGATACTTGGTGATACCTTTTTTATTGGACTAACGGTCAATTTAAATAGACAAGCTTTCGAGAGTTCTATACTCCCTTCATCAGGTCAGATAGCAAAACTGAATGAATTCAGGACAGACTGGACAGAAAGAATGTTGAAGCAGTAATAAATATTGCAGTCTGTCCTGAATTCATTCAGTTTTGCTGTCTGACCTGATGAAGGGAGTATAGAACTCTCGAAAGCTTGTCTATAATGTTGGTCGAACTGCTCGGCTCCACTGTTACTTCGAGCCGAACTTCAGGATTTTTGGTCACTCGAGCCGAGCCGAGCTTTGTGCTGCAAGTTCGGGGCTCGGCTCGGGTTCGGGGCCGAACAGTATTATTTAAAT